>SSSI01010231.1:0-13429 GCA_004796505.1 Oryzaephilus surinamensis
CGTCTGTACTTATGATAGAAAACATCCATCCATCGAGTCAAAAAGGATTATATTGCTCCCCAAACACACTCTATCAACAGCTAATATGCAAATTAATGGTCCGTTCTTTACATTGAATAAAAACCACGTTGGAAAACTAACCTCAAAATACGTTTTATCAGAACATCCGCGTACAAGAATATAACATTTACGCAATTCCTATCATTTACGCCCTAGCATGCGTTATTCTATAATTATTATGCATATCAAAGATAAAACAAAGTAATTTAATGCAATTAATTACCTGTAACAATGAACGTGGACACAATTACCGCTTCTCTATTTTTCATCACCCTCAATGACATTAAAATCGTCTTGCCAACTTACAAATGTAAAACGTCCCCGTTCATTGTTACAATTACAAAACATAGATGGCGCAGTAAGTATTAAAAATAAATTAAATATGAATAAATTTAAATATAAATAACAATTACAATACTTTAGCGATTTTCTTGAAACACCCCCCCTAGGACCCCACAACAGTAATGTAATATTATAGTTGAGCACCTGAACCTACACGAATTTCCGGCAGCTTTTCCATCAACTAAACTGAACTTAATAAAATATATAACATTTAACTCTTTAAAATAAAATTTTTGCTAACATGAAAGATGAGTCAATTTATATAAAATGCTAAAATGTTCTTACTTCTATCCTAAATCACAATATCAATCAATTTCATATTGGCCTAGACAAGATAAAACTAAAATCTATAAGTTCGATGGGAAAAAGCTCTTTCGTTCAATTGTTGGAATTGAAGGAAGAAAAAAAACTTAAACATTTCCCCCTATATTCTGTCTGATAAAGACTAAAATGCAAATGATAGAATGGATATAGTGAAAAAGAAAAACGATTTCGCTTTTGTGTTAAGTTTCTTAAATGTTCAACAACATATATATGTATTGTGATTTATTCTTATATTATTTGTCTTTTGAGTGTAAGGTGAACTTTTGATATATAATACCATAAAAGAAATGTTTTTTAACAGTAATCTTGTTACAAACAAGTTAGAAAAAGGATTTATTTGTAATAATACAACAGAAATATTTATTAATTTAATACGCTTTCATTATTAAATACGATTAAATTGTTTTTTTTTTCGTCAGAAAATTAAATCCTTGTAACGAATTTCCTATGTTGTCAGTTTCAGATTTTCCTATTCTAAATTGTTAATATAAAAAACATTCAACTTGTCACTGAAAACAACAAAATACACAGTAAAAAAAAAAACAATCACAACTTGTATTGTCTTTGTTAAATTGAAACTAATCCGAAAATCCGTGTTACAGCTGCATTTCTTCGTTAAAATGACCTACTTATCTGACTGGAGAATAGGAATTGGGCCCCCTTTTAACACGATTGGATTGTAAATGAACCATTTGAAAGTGAAACATTTATACGGTGTTGTGTTTTTTCACAAACGAAAATTCGATAAATATATAATAGGGAACAACGGTTAAATAATTGCTTTGATTCGGGCTTAAAATATTCTTGGCGTCCAATCTGTCGTTAAAGACATTTTTTCAATGTAAAATTGTGTTCTCTTGTATAAAATAATCTAGGTAAAACGTATGTAAAAGTTTTTCACTCATACGAATATAAGAAAACAACTTTGGACTTTGGATTATAATTTTGAACAAATTACATACATATATACACATAAATATATAAATTTGAACAAATGAAAGCGCGGTGTATTGTTGTATGCATACGAGGTTTCAAGAAAGCCTTTACTATACTTGATTCATTTTGAAGCGGATTTTTGAAATACTGAAAAATCGTTATATTTTTAATGGTGTTTAAAATAATTTATGAAAAGGTGGAACGTTTCTTTTCTTTACGTTATATATTACTCCTATTTAAATTATCGTCATTCATTTACTAAATTGTTGATATTAAAATAATTGAAACTAAAAAAATTTAGTAACAAAAAAGCTAACATATGCATACAACATTACACCACGCTTTTATTTGTTCAAAATTATATATGTATATTATGAATTTCAATTGTACAAAACTATATTTAAAAGTTGTTTTTTTATAAACGAAAAATCGTTGTACATATAAGAATTCAGATTAAATGTAAGAGGACACAGTTTTTATATATTTTACGATTTAAATTATATGTATGAACAAAAATTTTGTATACATATTATACATAAAATATACGTATGTCTGTATATTATGTGAATGCAGTTTATATACGAAAAGGCATGAATTTCAATATGAATGATGTTTTTATAGACATATTTGGTGTCTTAAATTAAAACGTAGGTACCTATATACATATAAAAAGAAAATGTTAAATCGTTAACTTACCGATGACAGTGAGATGGATAAAGTGTGATAGATGTGGGGTGGAAGACACCTGACATTCGTAGACGCCTGAATCACGATGTTGGGGATACTTGATTTGAAGTGTCCAATCTTCGGTTTGTGGTTGATGTATGGCGCGAAATCTTTGATCACTCGTGTATGTATAACGACCAACTGTCAATAAATGTACATCCCTATGTCTAACCCATGACACCTGCAGAGACATCTGAAATTTAACATATTTCTTCCATACCTACATATGTTACAAGCGGCTGTGTGTTTGATTTTTTCTTCTTTTTTTTAAAAAAAAAAAGAAAAATTAGGTGCAAAAATATACATGCTTTCTACGTACAGGTCAACGTATCCACTTAAAAATTATAAGACAATGTACACTTAACATGAAAAACCACCCTTTGTAATGAACAAAAGCTTTGGTGATACTTTAAATTTTCAATTTTCAATGGATTTCCTGGTTGTCGACGATTTTATGAGTTGATAAATATTTATTGATCCAATTTTGGGTTGTTTATAATTAAAATAAATCAATCTAATCGAGGTTTCGTAAAATTTAATTATAATTTTAATCAATAGGTATTGATAAAAATTTTTATTATTGATTTGTTACATTTTTGGTGAAGGCGCCAAGATTAAAATTTACAAATCTTACAAATTTATTGCTTGTTGTACCTTTTTATGATTCTATACAAATGTTATTGAAATTTATTGAACTAGAGACATAATTTAAAAAATTTAAAACAAATCGTTTGTTTAATCACAATTGATACCTATATTTTATTGAGTAATTGAAGTTCGACTAATTTTTTCGTTCATATTTCAAACCATATAAAATCTTTTCATAGTTTTTAAGAAAAATAAAAGCCATTGACAAAAATTTGTGGATTGAATGCATTACCTTGTCAGTATAAATATTCGATATTGATTGATGTATGTTTTTAGTGTAAAGTAAATACAAGTTTTAAAGTTGATTAAGTTACAAGAAAATTGATATTTCCCTATATTACTTTGATTCAATTTTATTATGTTAGAGGGTAAACTCAGTTTTTAGTTTCACAAATATTATGTTACGTGTTTAAACTTTAAATTTTCTTAACGTTGTTTTAAATTTCAAATTTTATATAATAAAATTTGATTTTAGGATTTTACTTTATAACCGAATTTCATATGTATACCTATAAATATTTATTTATGACAGAAAAACAAAATTGTTCAATAAAAACACCGCGAATCATAAATACTTAATAAGAAACTGCTCATTACTTAAAAATCTATTAATTATTAAGATTAGGGGGTTTTCTTTCGTTGGCCATTTGTTTTATACTGTATTAATTATAAAACAAGTTGGGACAAAGAGCGCAATATATATAATTTTATATAATACAGTTTGAAAAGCGAACAGTCCCCGTGAAAAACACTCTTCACGAGTTTCCCTGTGTGTGTGGTTGAAAACCTTATGCTATTTTATGCTTCTGTAAATAATATAATGTGCTTTTATCCGCCACAATGGCAATTCGGGCAAATAAACTCTCATAAACTGAACAATATTATTGTCAAAGTAAATTCTCGAGCAGTTTATTTAAGTCTGTCATTATTGTTATGCAAATACAACAAACATTCCTATATATATATAATTTTCCATGTGTTTTATAAAATGGTGAGAAAGTGTATGCGAATTTAGCACATCATCATCATCATCATCATCATCGTGCCACCACCATGAAAACAACACATCCTGTTGTGTGCTGGTTGTGAAGAGAGAGAGTATGGAGTGATATTTTAACCGCCCCTCTTGTTTCATAACACAAAACACACAACAGTGAGTTGTAATTAAATGCAAATTCTTTCTTCTCATTTTTTCCCACCATCCCATCCCCATCCCTGTGTGTGTGTGTTAAAATCCCTATTCAAGTGCGGTTTTGCGAGAGTTTGAAGTACAGAGGGCGGAAATATCCTGACGGTGTCATTAGGATTTAGCATATATATATTATTATTATATATATGTATATGTATTTAGTTGGTTGTTTATGGAGTGAATTGAGAAAGTTGATCCACAAGGGATGATCATATGTATATTATGTTTGGGTATAGGGGAATATTGTTGGATCCCTTAATCGGATAAACTTGTCTATTTTAATTGAAATTAATAACCAACAGACAGAAAGTCTACATTTTCCTTAACTAGTTTAATGGAGAAACTTGTTAGTGATTAAATTTATCAAAGATTTGGATTTTCTATTAGGAAATGATAGATATAGGGAAAATTATTTTAATTCTTGTTAAAATATGCGGCGCCAAATTTGTATATAATAGAAATATAGTTTTGAACAAATGGAATTCATGAATATACATACAGTATCTGAATTTGAAGAACTGAAAGCGTGGTGTATTGTTGTATGCATATATTGTAATAAATTTTTTATATGTATATTGCACAATAACGTTAAAAATGATAAAAGACATTGGGTTTGTTCGCGTAAAGAGTAAATGGTTTCTTAAAACTTCGCGTATTTGGAACAATACACCACTGCTATATATAATCTCAAAATTATATTAATTGCAAGTAGTATATAAATATGCCCTTATGACCGAACAAATTGAATAAAGTATACAAAAATACAGATTACAGATACGAGAACATAACGGACATAACCTTACCATAACATCCATTTGGCGCCTCATAATAAAACATTTCAAATTGAAAATTGTCATTATGATTGTCATGCAATGTTATTCGTTTAATTTCGAATGTGTGTGTGTTATTTTTTTCTTCTAAAATCGTATTGAGTTGTAAAGATTGATGATGGAACGATTCTTTATGCTGTCTTATACGTATATATATGGAAAAGGTTGAATTGAGTGGATTTCCGTTGTAGTTTTTTTTCGACTGTTTGAAATTCAGTTTCAGCATTTCAATCAGACTATTTTTCTTATAACATCTGTCATTGAGGAACTTGTCTCCCATCATATACACATCCATAAAGAAATAAAAAACGAAAAAACGAAAATCACACATACATTTTACGTTCTATAATTCTTTAAACAACATGCAAACATTTTCCAACTTTATATTATACTTCAATTATTTAAATTCCAGCAATTTATGGCTGGCATAACGTTAACATAACATGAAACTTGATGGTTTTTTTTCTTTTGTTGGAAGGAAAAGGAAACAGTATGACAAGCCATGCTAAGCAATTAATGGCTGAACAAAAAAATAATACTTACGGTACGATTTGCGAGGTTTTTCACTCTGCAATTTAGATACGCAGTTTTTCCAAGCAGTGCTGTAACATTTTTCGATGCGGCCGCATCGAAATGGGGACCTCTGGTTGTTGTGTCTGTTAATGAGTTGCCACTGTTGCCCTGTTGTCCCACAGCACCCAAAACTGCAATTAATACAATTGAATTTTTCAAAATTCAATTCGCAATTTCACTATTTCATATAATAATAATAGATGTATACAATCAAAATAAAATTAATCCGCTGAGAATTGTCCTGGTTGTAAATTCGTTTTTTTTTTTGTGAACCGTTTCAAATTAAGACTGCAATTAATGAATCTTAAACATGAAAATTTTGAGGGTATGCTGTGTGCAGTCTGGAAATATTTTATTAAGACAATTTAATTATATTTATTAAACTAGACACTGAGGAATTAACTTTGGAAATAAAGTTCGTGCAGAATGAATTCATCGTTGTTCTTCTTCGTCCCCCTCTTTTATTCTTGGCAAAATTTATAAAATTGCACTTAAAACTTTAATTAAGATTGTACCAAGTTTTATATTTTGTGTTATATATTTTGTATATTATGAGTAACATAAATTTCCTTATTATTCCTTAATTAATGTTAATTTTATTTTCAATTATTTAACTTTACATTTTTAATTCTTTTTGTTATGAAATATAAAAAAGTTATCATAATCGTGGCTAATAGTAATATTTTAATAATTTTACAAGTTTTTCTTTAATTTGTTTTATGTGCAATATGTAATAATATAGCGTGAATAAATTAATTGCAATTACATCAATCTGAAAGCTCTATCATACAATGTTGCGTGTGAAATTTTGTATAACTATAACTACTTGTATGTGTAATTTAGTTAAATTTTTAACGAAACACTCTGTATATACATATATGTATCTAAATGAGTAGGTATATCATCAATTTAATAAGATGTAATAAAATTATACCGCTGTATTATACTATTTACCCAAAATATTACGTTATAAATATACAATTTGATGTGTAATCGATATTAAAGTAGGGTATTCTGTTTATTAATAATTTATTTAAATTATAACGTTATTAGAATTTTCTTTTGCACACAAGGACATAGGTATGTATTTTCTTATATGTATAAGTAAATAAAAAAATTTTTTTCACTCCGCAACAAATTGCTCTTTATTGGAATCCTTTAACTGCACTAGAAAAAAATTGAAAATTCGATCAATGCAAAATGATATTTTACATCCGCTGAAGCCAAATCCGTTTATAGAAAATTAAACATGTACATGAACTTTATAAGTTAAGGACATATTCAAAAACTAACAAATCGACAAAATTACATACAATAGAAAGATGGAAATAAAACGCCCTTCTGATGGAAATGTTTACATATTGGGGGGTGAATTTGAATTGTGCAAAAGAAAACATTGAATTCTATTAGCAAAAATCAGTTGATTCCATTCAAACAGTCGTATTTTAAAGATTTTTACAGGGGAAACTTTTTATTTTGTAAAAATTTGAATTTTTTAGATGTAAACTTATGAATAAGATATATAAAAATTGTGAATTTATGTCAGAGAAATGAAAAAAAGAGCATTATATTTAATTCATTTCTATTCTTTTCCATTCCAACAAATTTTTTTACGCTCTCTTCTCTGACAATGTTAGTTTGTATAATGAAATGATGTAAATTTAATGTTACCTTCAAGTAAATTTTTAACAAACTGACGAAAAACTGAATTCACTTCATTAACGTGAAGAATTTCTATCATATACAGACGCAAGCATTATTTAGAATGGAATTGAAACATTTATTATATATATTCAATATTGAATACTGTCTTGCTTCATTTTGACATGCCCATTTTAAAATTGATTACAGATAAAACCGATTTTCAATTGAAAACAATTGTCTATTTTAAGAAGACCGTACAATATTTCACCAGAATATACTATACTGAATAAGAAACATATTGAAAGCATTTCAAACTGTGGAATGAATCGTTTACGAAAATCTGATTGTACAAACTAAAACAGCATTGTTTAAACAAAAGGATCAATACATACACATACGTATGTGTATGTGTGTGGAAATTGGAAAAATCATCACGTAAAACACCAGTGCTATTTTTATGTCATCAGCAGTTTTATATACACCATCATATATATTAAAAGTAATCATCCCCATCGGAAACCAATTCCCGGATGCATTCTCTAGTCATTCCGTATTGATGTGAAAATCGTGCAAATATTTCATTTCCCATCCACATATACCCATGCACGTGATATTATATATATAGTTAATTATCACGAAGATATGTATATTTTTGTCTTTAGATTATTTAATAGTAGGGATGATACGAGTTTATATATACAGCTTAGCGAAATTATGTCTATTACATGATTTCTGTTCACAAAGTTGTGTTTTCGCAGAGAGAGGGTATGACAAAGTTTCCCATTTTCATTGTATGTGTGTGTGTGTAAAGTTGCCGTTAACCAAGAAACTTTTGACGGCAGTTTTACTCTCTTGAAATTGTGTGTATAAAAGGGAAAGGTTTCACGAAAATGTATACAAACAACACCCAGCAACGAACTGTGTATATACACTTGCTTAATTTTTACTTTAAAAAGTTCGAAAAGAAAAAAATGCCAACATTTTCACGTTGTAAAATTTTACATCGACAAAACTATTTTATGGATATATAAACAAGTTTTCCGTTGTTGTAAAGTGCATATTTTTCTTAGAACGTGCAAATGAGTTTCTAAGTGCCTTAGTGTTAATAGCTTTCAAGTAATTTAGGCTAATTTTACCTAACATGTTAGAATAAAGCCCTTTTCAGTCGACTATATAGACAAGACAGAATTATTTAATTTATAAATAACATTATAATTAGGCTCTTTTGATCAAGGCTAGGCTGGCTAGGAAAGCGACCAATTTTCTTTCAATGCCAACAGTATCACAAACATTAACAAATCAAAGATATGGTAATTGTAATACTGGCATTGAAAGAAAATTGAACATTTAATACCAATTGTAGAGCCAGCAAAATTGCGAAACCATCACAACAAAAGAAATTATTGTGACAAACGCCATCTCATTAGAAATACTGAAAACATTCAAATTTTAATATGCCTAGAAAACAGTTTTCTTCACAACTTCATTCAAAGAATTAGGTTATGTTTATCATCACAGCATGTTTATATTTCAATCGAATAATTTATCAGTAAAATGTATAAAAATTATTATAATATTAATTATAAATTAAATATAGTAGTTCAAATTCGTTATAAAGTTATAATATTGATTTAAGATGGAAATTTTGTTAAAATATGTTCATTTCCCATGCCATTTTCATATAACAAATTTGTAGTGAAATGAATTTTTGATTAGATATTTTCTAACAAAATGTTTTGATGAATATAACAATTTTTTTTTAATATCAATTTATATATTATTATGTGCGAAACTATCAGATGTCGTTTTCAAACGAAATAATAATAAATGGAAAATGCATATGAAATTTAATTATTTTAATTCAATTAACACTGTCAAAATAATATAATGTAACAAAACTTTTATAAATGTATAAAAAGCAGGTCTTTTTATTTCGTTTGTGCGTGTTAAAGAAATATCTAATAAGTTAATATTCGACCTAAATGTGTATTTCGTGTTGGAACAATCTGAAAAATATTTAAAACGCAACCAAGTGTTTTTGTTAAAAAATTATTATAATACTTTTTATTTTATTTTGTTTTAAGAAAAATTATATAAATATTGTTCTTCTTTTTAATTAATTTTAATTTGTGTTTGACTTTTTTATGTTTTAAGAGAAATTTTTATTTAAAATAAAAACCCATTTCATGTCTTAAAATTTAGGCCCATCGAATTTAATTTAAAAACTTTTCATATACTCCTTTCAATGAAATGAAAAGTTTTCGCGTCTTTTTTCTACTTTCGTTTTTTTTTTGCTTTTCAGTACATCGCCGACTGCCAAATTCAACAAATTAAATTACAAACTTAGACATTTTTGAACCAATAACGAACTTAAAACGTTTCCGCGTATACTTATTAAATTAAAATTTAACAGTTTTGGAGTATTAGCAGTTTAACACTTTTGTGTATCTATATACATTAGGGGGGAAACTTTTATTCATCCTGCATTTTTACAATTCTAAGAAATTTCTTCATTAGTCTGATCTTTATTAAAATGTTTTATCCTTCATATTGGTAAATATTTATGAAAAAAACTGTTCATTCAACGTCTAGACTGAAACTTTCAACTAAAACTTTAAATAAGCATTTTTGAAATTTATTCAAAAAAAAACACGATTTGAATGAGAGGAAGATTGCCGTCGTGCCAATGAAACTTCATTGATTGTAAAACAATTTTCCAACTAAATTACACTTTGGCCCCATTGTTTAAACATAATCGATATTGAGAATTTCTCGCATAGATATTGTGTGTGGTTGTGTGTCGAAATAAGAAGTGACAGTAGAAATTTAATTTCAAAGGTCACGTTCGTACATTATTTTAAATTAGGGTAATACCTAAAGTTCCCCATTTTCTGCAACAATTCACTACGCTTTTACAATATTATATAAAATATATTCAATGTTGTCGTAAGTGATTTCAGGGATATACACAAAAGGGCTCTACTTTCAACTTTCAATGAAACATCAAAAAATGCATTCGAACAAAAAATGGTAACATTAATACAAGATGTTCCAGAATAACGTCAGAAAAGACTCTTCTGGGTGATTCCTGACTTAATTCTAACATGATAGTCTATATATGTCTAATAGTGTATAAATCAGATTTATTTTCGAGATACAGGGTGTTAAATATTTCTTAAAAAATAGAGATATTGTATATAGATTACATTTTATATAAAGTAGTTATATTTAAAAAAAGGGCGTAAAGCAACGCAATAATTGCGCAAAACAGATAATTTTTATAGTTAGGTTTTATTTATGACGCGTCTATAGTTTTTCGCATTTTTCTCGAAAACCACAAATTTAAACAAAAAATTTCAAGAAACATAAAAGATTCCTTATTAAATTTCCCATGAAACTAACTTATTTAAAATTAAAAATTATTGGACATGTTTCCACCCCCACAATCAAAACTTTTCAAAATACATAATAAGAAAATTTTTTGGCAACGTTTGCGGTTATAACAAAAATTTATTTCATCCTTTTGACATTTTATCAGCGCATTTATAAAATAAATTTCGAAACATCTGTGGAAAAGTGTTGTTCTTTTTCTCAGGAGTTAATATTACAACTATTATTTTTTGTTATGAGATAGTTAACTACTCCCTTCGCTTCATCGTTTGTAGAAACAGATTTATTTACTTATTTTAAGTGTTTAAAATATCTTTCAACATAAATATCTGTTAGAAAAATAATTGGGATTTACAATTATATATGTTAAGCAGCTCAATCTGTGCAACCACCCCCTTAATTGACTTCTACTTACAGTACTGTGTTTGTTAAAAAATAAATTACACTGTTTCACTGTTTGTTAAACCTTGAAAAAGAACCACAACATAAAACGGTCTTATATGTAAACATATATACATTGCATTATGTTTTGTTGTAAAGTTTTCAATTTTATTTCGAACAGTATGTTGTGTCATACCATTTTATGGTAATTATTTTAGAAATGGTAAACATAAGGTTACTATTTTCTGCTATGTTTAGTTTGTTGTTACCCGTTTAAAGTGTTTATCTTTTCATAAAATATGTTACACAATGCAAATTACTAAATATGTAAACAAATTTCCAAGTTTCTAATTGTTTTTGGGTGACACACAACACACGACAGTGAGCAAAAAATAGTTAATTAAATTATACCAAATTCAACTTAATTTTAGGATAATTAATTAGACACTTCTTATTTTATTTTCATTCATTTTGATTGTATTTTTTTTTAATTTCTTTTTGGAAGCTCATTGTCTTTTGTTGTTAGGTATATAAAAAAACTCGGCTCCTTTTTTTCTCTTTAATAAACCAACCAGAAACTCAAATAATTATTTTCTTTTTATAATTTATATTCCTTGCTGTGCGTAGTTGTTTTTGCTTTTATATTTTCAATTAGGACGAAATGTACGTGACACGTGTTCAAGTTTCGTCTTCGTTTTTTTATATTTACAGTTATATTATTATCACAAGACACAAATTTATCAAATTATAAGTAAGACTTTTACTGACAGTTTCGAGTGTGTTCGATTTTCGATAGGAAAAAACTGGGTAAATCCTCTTAATACTGCTGAAAACATGACTGATATGGTTTTTCAGTTTTTTTTTCATGATTCCTCTCTTCTTTGTAGATCTACTGCACACACTCATTCTTTATCATTTTTTAAATCGTTTCGGACAGTTGTGTGTTATAGTGGCTTAAAGGTCAAATAAAAATAAAATATAAATCCAAAATACTACAACGATTTTTCATTTTGAATTTTAATCTAGAGAAAAAATAGTGTATAAACGAATATAATGCTGTGTAATAATTTTATAAGAAAAAGCTAGTTGAAATATATGTAAACGGAAATTGTTTCATAAATTCAAATTATACACAAAGGCTTGTCAAAATATTGAAATACATTGCAGACATGGGGAATGAAAACTAAATAAACTTGTATTCACGAAAATTGTTTGTAAAACTTTAAATTTACTCCACATCTACTCCTATATATATAAACATATAATATATGTATTTATGTTTGATTAACAATTTTCTATACACAAAAATATGTTTTAAATCATTTTGAATAGGTAGTCAATAAAAATATATACAATTATATTTGACTAAGTAGAATTTAATTGGTTTCGAACAATATGTATGTTAAATTATGGCATTTTGTTGGACCATAAAATATGCTAGCATAGTAAAAAATTATTTAAATTTTGTATATTCCATTTATTTACATTTAATTTGTATATTTGTCTTTTATATTGCAATTAGGTATCGGTTTGATTGATTAATTCAAAAATAATGGAAAATTTTGTTTAAAAACTTGCAACTCTTGAACGAATCCATCGATTTTGTTTAAATTAAACTGAAACACACACAAAGCTACTGCTATTTTGTTGTGTGCAAAATTTCACTTTGATATCTTTAACAGTTTTTCAGAAAGGAGCATTTTTTCCGCCTGTATCGCAAATTAGTTTCAAGTATAGTTTTAAATTGGTAGCAAAACAAAATGTTTCAAATATTTGTTGTGAAGATTTCATACACATAAATCGTATTATACGGCCGATTTTCCAACGATTTTTCCCAATAGATTCTATCAAAAGTTGAAACGATTCAGTTTTGTCTGTGCGTATATATATATATATGTATATGTTTCGGGTTTCAGTAGACACACATACACACATACACACAAATGCCAATATTCTTTGAATCTCATTACGTGCCAACCATACGCAGCAATATAATACGTATCTTTTTCTCGTTTTTTATATCAAACAAAAACGTATAAGGAAAATATGGTTGTGCGCGTGTACGTCTGTGTTGTTCCATTTTAAAATTGTATTTTGTTGGTAAAATGCAATTTTTAGTAATAAGTAGTGACATTCGATCGGTACAAGACATATATATTTTCAAGAAAAAAGGAAAAAAGGAAAGAAACACCACAACGGAATCGAATAAAATGATAAGCCAATTTAAGGATGGAAACTTCTTGATAAAATACATATCCAATTTTCGTATGCCTTCACATACAAAACATAGAAAGTGCGTAACGTTGACTCAAAGGAATAAGCTCATTATCGACATATATACAGGGTGGTTCTTTTGGCTTAATTTTGAAAAGAAAATCCGTTTAAG
>SSSI01010232.1:0-16069 GCA_004796505.1 Oryzaephilus surinamensis
TTTTAGAAAGATGCACGGAAATTTATTGCATTAAGCACGTTTGGTTTCTATCGTGGTGGAAGTTTGGTTGTTAATTTACAGAATTTTAAAGCTACTCCTGAGAATGTTTCAGCCACAGTACGTCTACCAATGTACTTAGGTTTTATTGAAATTAATTCTTGCGCAATTAGTTTGGTTTCAGTTTAGATCGAAGTCGAGTTGATGGAATGAATAAATATATTGACAACCATCAAGAAAGATGCATTTTATTCGACAGTCTTAGCTCTAATAACGACACAGATGGGACTATAATATACCTTATTCTAGATTTAAAACAAAAAAAGTATACTTCAGTTGCAAAAAGATTGCAAGAAGTTAACCGTAGTTTTAAAACTTCATAAAAATATAAACAAAGTAATAAAATCTAAACCATTTTATTGTATTTTTACACAGTACATACTCAATTATAAATTTGTTTAAGATAAGAACGGTATTAACGGTAACTAATTTTAATCTAATGCGATAATATGACGTCAAATCTACGATTAACTTCTTACCTTAAGGGCCGTTCTATTCACCTCCTGATAATTTTATCCTCCCCATAACTTCCTTGGATACATTTGTTAAGACAATTGTTTCTATAGAAATTATGTTCCGGATAAATTTATCAGGAGGTGAATAGATCGGGCCTAAAACTAATATCATTTTTATTCATTATCTATTTATAGGCTTCAAATAAAATGTAAAAATAAAGCACAAATACACATTCGCAAATCGAAAGATGATTATCCAGATAAACAAGATTTTTGCACCAATTTCGATTTGGATATTACATCAGAGATAATAAATAAGCAAACTTATTACAATGCATCTGTATGTATACTTTCAAATGTATTTTTCTATTTAAAATGGAACAATATTTAATATAATTTTAGTTTACTATGTCCGTCGAAAGCCAACAAGAAGAAGGCTTATACAATTTATTTTTCCATAATTGCGCTAATTACAATCAAGATTCTGAAACTGTAGTTGATTTTGTCGTTCATATAACTGAACAAAATCGTGATGGTTATTTATCAGCTGGTGAAATGCCTTTACCAGCACTTTATTGTATGATGTCAGTTTTATTCCTATTATCTGGAATGTTTTGGGTATTTTTGTTATGCCAATCGAAACATCCAGTATTTAAAATACATTATATGATGTCTGTTTTGGTATTTTTAAAAGCCATTTCATTAGCATTCCATGGTGTTAATTATTATTATATCGAACATTTGGGCAAACATATTTCCACTTGGGCAATATTATTCTATATAGCACATTTATTAAAAGGCGCTTTATTATTTGTTGTACTGGTTTTGGTTGGCACTGGTTGGACATTTATAAAACACGTCTTAACACCAAGAGATAAACGCTTATTTATGACTGTAATTCCATTACAAGTTCTTGCAAATATTGCTGAAATTATATTAGAAGAGAGCGAAGAAGGTGCACGCGAATATTTGGCATGGCGTAATATTGTAACATTAGTGGATTTGTTATGTTGTGGTTGTATATTATTCCCGGTTGTATGGTCAATACGTCATTTGCAAGAAGCATCACAAACTGATGGAAAAGCCGCAATGAATTTACGTAAATTGAAATTATTTAGACATTTCTACGTAATGATTGTTTGTTATATTTATTCAACAAGAATTATAGTTTATTTATTAAAAATGACTGTACCTTTTCAATATGATTGGTTGCATGAAATGTTCAGAGAAATGGCTACTTATGTATTTTTCGTACTTACTGCATACAAATTTAGACCAGCATCACAAAATCCGTATTTTGCATTGAATGATGATGATGATTATTACGATGATGAAATGGACAAAGTGTAAGGAAACTTTTTAAGAATGAGCAATGGAAATATTTGATTTACTTGGGTTTTTTTCAGGCTCACTGAAAGTGGCGTAACTGAAGGATTGAAAAAAGTAAATTCTAGGGTAACAAAAGTGCCATTACACACAACTTTAACGGAAGTAACTGAAGAAGAAAAAGATGCATTGCTAAGCCAAAGGGAAAGTAGCCACGATTATGACTGATTTCATCATGTTTACAGCTTCTTTAAATTTACATTGTAATTTTTATTTGGGGCTGTTTTTCTTTTATAATGTATAATTTCAATACTGTGATAGTTTTCAAATATCATAAATAAAAACGGGATATTATCTACCATTTTGCTGCTTGTATATGAACTTTGTAACAGTAATTAATATTTATTAAATCAAATCCTTAAATACATTTCTCACATTTGAGCAATTACGTGTGTTATTTGGTGTTATTTAAAATCCGCTAATATTTGAATATATCATGTGACTTTACGTTTCACTAACCATCAAAGCTTTCTATTTGATACCTGACTGGTTCTCGGAGTAGTTTTATTTCCTTTTGCATCATACGTTTTGAAAGTGAACTGGTGTACTCCAAATTTGAAATAGAATGCAACATTGGCAGCAAATGACATAAATAAAATGTTTGGTTATCATCGTACAGACGTTTTAGGTTAGAACTGAATATTTACGAAAATGGCTAATTTTCGATCAATATGTATTATATTCCTTATATTTTCACTAACAATAAATTTTTCAAATTCCCTGTACGAAGACCAAGTGGGAAAATTTGATTGGAAAAAATCCTATATAGGCAAAGTGAAATATGCAAGTTTCGATACAAAACGAGTCATTGTAGCAACAGAAGAAAATGTTTTAGCTAGTTTAAATTCAAAAACAGGACAAATTGTGTGGAGACAGATATTCGAGGAGCCTTTAAATTTACAAATCGAATTTTTGCATGTCGATAATGATGTGTTAACAGTGTCGCAAACAACAAATGGCTGGATTATTCGTACATGGGATCCCCATTTCGGTATATTACAAAATGAATGGACAATAATTGTTGAAAAACCAACAAAGGGTGAATGGTTAGTGAATAATAATGAATTAATACATCTAATACCAGTTGAAGGATCACATTTAGAAGTAACAACTTATAAAAGACATAGTGGTGAAATTAAAGGAAAATCAAAACGTATATCAGCTTCATGGATAAGTAATAATTGTGTTTTAACTCAATCATCCTATGTTTGTCTGATTTCAAACAGTTTATATTACTTGGACGTGCTCAAAGATGATGTTAAAACATCTTCAAAGAATATTCAGAACATTTCAACTATGGGGAATACGAATTTATTAAAATTACTACGTTTTGATGATGCTAAACCCGCTGTATTAGTTAGTAATGGTGTAACTGCATATCTAATATATTTAAATAATGAAAATAATCCATTCGAAGTAATGTCAAATGCCGTCGGCATAAAAAATGATGATAAAACGATTATTTACGAATTAGAACCAAATCTGGAGAATCCCAATAAATTAATTATTGTAAAATCGAGAACAACGAATGGATTCGACGAAAATGGTATTGAAATTGATTATCCCGTTGGTTTAGGAGCGCCACAAATAGTTTCTGGTCAATGTAAAGCAACTACATGCGATCTTTTGCTAAGCAGTACGGATAATGCTATGTCATTAGTTCGCCTTCCTGAGGGGAAAGTGTTATGGACCCGCGAAGAAGCTATTAGCAATATAGTTGCTACTGAATTCGTCGAATTGCCAGTTTCCGAATTGGATGCATCCATTGAAAAAGAATTCGATTCAACATCAAACGACATTATTAAAATGTTTGTTCATCGTTTATCGTCACAATTCAAACAATTTTACAATTTACTATTTGGTGGTCAATTATTAGCAAATAATCAACTTGTACGTGATGAATTTGGGCTACATAAAATTATTGTTGTTGCTACAAAAGTTGGTAAATTGTTTGGTATTGATACATTAACTGGTTCGATTGTATGGAGTTATCGTTTGCCGAATATTCGACCATTTAAAACATTACACAATTATAAAATGATTTTATACGTTCAACGAACTGCTCGTTATGCACCATTACCGGCACAATGTGTCCTATTTGCTGAAGATACCATCACAGGCAATGGTGTACAATTCGAATTTGATCCAATAACTGGTTTATCGAATAAAGGCATTGAACGTTTAAATTATCGTATTGTACAATCCGTTATATTGCCACATGAATACCAAGACAATATTAAACCGATTATTATTTATTCAGACAATAATCGTGTTTATGTTGTTCCGGAATCGGCTAAACACAGTATTAAAAATGATATTCATTCAACATATTTGTATATAACTGATCCGGATCAGTCGATTTTGCATGGATATAATTTCCAAATGAACGACAATGAAATTGCAGCTTTACCAATGTGGAAAATTGATTTAAGTCCTGGTAAATTATTGGCTATCAATACGAAACCAACAAATGAACGTGTTCATTCACAAGGACGTGTTTTACCAGATCGTTCAGTTTATTATAAATATGTAAATCCAAATCTAATTGCATTGGCATCATTAAATGATGATCCAGTACACAAGCATGTATTAAGTGTTTATTTGATTGATGGTGTAACTGGTTTAATATTGTACACAAATTGCCATAAACGTGCAAAAGGACCAATACATTTGGTACATTCAGAAAATTGGCTAGTTTATTCGTATTTCAGTGAGCGTTTTCGACGTACAGAAATTGTGGCTACTGAATTATATGAAGGGCCTGTCCAAAGTAATAGTACGGTGTTCAGTTCGCATGCTGTCAGTTTATTGCCGGATGTACAGTCACAATCTTATATTTTGCCAGTAAATCCGCTTGCCATGGCTGTTACATTAACTGAACGTGGAATTACTAGTAAATTTCTGTTGGTTGGTTTGAGTAATGGTGGCGTTACAGAAATACCATGGATGATATTGCAACCGCGTTTTGCAAATATTCCATGTACTTTAGAAGAAAGTTGCATACCATATATGCCTGAAATTCAACAACCCAGTGAATCGATGATAAATTATAATCAAACATTGGGCCGTATTAGTAATATTGAAGTAGCACCGGCCCGTTTGGAAAGTACATGTCATGTTTTAGTTCATGGTTTGGATTTGTTTTATACACGTGTTGCTCCATCGAAAGGATTCGATGTATTGAAGGAAGATTTCGATTATAATTTAATATTATTTGTTTTAACTGGACTAATAATTGCGTCATATATAACAAAACGTTTAGCCTCACAGAAAGCGCTAAAGCAAGTTTGGAAGTAACATTTATTACATTTAAATTTATTTAGGTCAATTGTTGAATTTTTATAATAAATAAAAATATTATTGTATTATTTTTTCTGTTCAATAGTACTTTTCTGTAAAATGTATTTGTTATTTGTTTTATTTAATTGTTTTATTGGAATATTGTAATTAGTGTATTTCATACTGTTTTGATAAAGAATAAGGTGATATTCAGGTTAACTTTTTGTATAAAATGTAAGTGTATATTGTTAGCAATTAATTAGTACAAAATAAAATTTGACCAATTCAATTAATTTGTAATTTGAATTTGAAATTCGTGCCAACCAAAAACTATGCAGCTTAATAACCAGATGGCGGTAGTTCCGACTGAAATCATTTGACGTTTGGGGGTCTTGTTTTATTATTGTCAAAAAAAATTCATAGAAAATTTAATAAAATAAAAAGTTTACATTAAAGTGATTTGGTAAATGTGTAGAAATTATTTGTTATTTAGTGATTTCAGTAACCGTTTATGGTTTTAATTTTAGAAAAGGACTTTTCCATTCAAAGGTTAGACATTATTGCATACTTTTTATTTTGGTTTTATTCAAGGCGTCTCTAATTTCCAAACAAATCATTTAAATACCTTTTACTTGAATCTATATAATTACGACAACACAAAAATGTAAATAAATAAACGTAGCAGTAATTAAAAGTTTTATTATTCAGTGTTGGAGAATGTTTTTCAGTTTTCTCCTTTTTTTTTTTTTTGGTTTCTTAATATATGTATCTATATGCATGAAACAACGTGAAAAACTCAAAAAAGAAACACAACAAGAACCGTTTATTTGAAAATAAGCAACATTAAAGCCGTAATTAATAAAACCACAGAAATAAAATTGGAAAGCTAGGAGTGATACATCAAATCAAATCAACAACATGAACAACAATTTTAGTCCACTTTCGACCACGGTGTAGCGAGTATGTAACTGTTCGTATTCGCATTATTTAAAAAAAAAATAATTATCAATACAATTAGTTTCAATAATTTCTTTTAATCATGTTGTATATGTTTAAATTGTGAATATTTTCCTTTGGAAACAATGAAATGATTGTGAGTACATTTTATCTTTTTTTTAGATAATTTAAGAACCTTAGTTTCAAGGTACATTTCTGTATAATTTTCATATATTCAGACAATTAAGATTAACATTATTTGAAATAATTTGATAAAGTGTAGAATCTTGAACCTGTAATCTAAATAAACCGCTTTATTAATCAGCTGATAAACAAAAACGGTCTGGAAATAAAAATGATTTATTCATTTATAATTTGATGAGTCAATCATTTTTTTTGTTGTTTTCCTTAAAATCAAAACGCAAAACCTCCGTGAACTAGCCAATTTTGTGCTAAATTTAGTGTGTTTTTTTTTTTCATCATAAACAAGAAAGTACAACGAACGTAAGTAGAAAAGATTATAATTTTTTATTAGAACAATGTATATATTAAAAGTGTGGATGACTCTTTGATGGGACATTTCGATCGTGCTTGTCGGCATCCGCAGTGTGGGATGATGACTCATAGGGAAGAGAATATAAAATACAGTTGCTGGAGCATCATAGGATATAATGGCACCCTGCCAGACAGACATTATTCACGACAAAAAGGATGAATCCACAAACAACTGCACAAATCCATCCCCTTTTCGAAAGATATGATGAAGAACGAAAACAATGGCCAATCTATTTTTACCTTCCTTAAGAAATCCTATAAGAAGAGATGATTTTATTACGGATTTGGTTTGATTTCATGAAATTGAAGTGAAGATTGAGTCGAAATCGATTGGCGATCAGAAAAACTAACAATGTTTACTGGAAACTTTTCTTCAACTAACAAACAATTGTAAAATCGATTCGTCTTAAAGTTTAATTTTATCATATTATGTTCGTACAAAGTGTTTATTGATGTTTTAATTTCTTTAGATAGTCGAGATGAATTTATTTTTACACCTGCTTTTAACACAGATGTATATGTATAGTATTATAAATAAGTAATATAACAGTGTTTTCAGTAGTTTTTTTTTTGTTGTATATGTGAAAAGTCAGTGTACATCATTTCCCAACTGAATGATTAACTAATCTATAAATAAATGTACAACAAAAAAATTTGTTACTGGAAAAGTATAATCACCTATCAAAAGTCAGCCTTTACGCTTTTTGTATTAATAATAGTAAACATGATAATTGCAATAAAATTTATACAAATATGGAATTGTGTTTGGTATGGCAATATAAAGGGAGAGCCAAGGCTAAGAAAATATTTCCTGGATTGTATATATGTACTTTGTTTATTAACTTAATGTTTTTATATTAAAATTTTTGCAAATAAAATTATTGCTTTCTTCAGCAAATTGTAAATATTTACATATCGTATGTTTTTTTTTGGCCAATTTTTATTGAAATTCTGCACTAAGTAAATACTGCCTATTTTTGTATGTTTTTAAAATAAAATGTGTATTTATTGCATTTTTCATTAAGTAAATTAATATTTTATACATAATATGTTCCATTTCATGAAGTTACAGATATTTTTATATTAATTTACGTAATATTAACACTTTTACTTTATGTGCAATATCAAATATTGAAAAATAACTTAATTCCGTTTAAATGTAAATAAATTTTCATTGTATTTATTAATAAATAAATCATTCAACTTATTAATGGAAATTATAATTTTTGAACTGTATGATGTTTCTACGTATTTAATTAATAAAATTTAAAATGTAACTTCCTTTTGCATGTGTGCAAATTATAATTATAAATATTATATGAAACTTATGTTAATTTACTTTTTAAATAAAAATAATTATTTTTAATTTGTTCTGGTAGACAGTTTTGGCATTTCTATTTAAAGAAAAAAGGAAAACAATTTATAAATTTGGTGTTTGAGTGAAAGTGTCTCGGAAAGTGTATTTACTATTTATTGTTATCAATGTTGTGAAGAACCGGCGCCATCGGCAACAAAATTTATCAAAAGTGTAGCGTTTTTCTAATTGTTTTCCAAGTTAATAAAATAATTGTGTGAATAAATGTTTCCTGCACTTTATTTGCTCTTTTTCAATACATATAAACGAGCATATAAATATGCGTTTTGGCACACCTACACATATATGTTACCATTGACCTTTTAAATATTCAATACTTGTATACAAAAATGGATTTGATTCAACAATTCGTTCATTTTGATCGGGGTCATTACGAACAAATTTCCTAACGGTTTAAAAATAATCACTGATAATATGAATGTGTCTCGAATTAATTAAAGGAAAATGTTTACACTGTTATTTCATTCCTGCAAATTTTAATATTTATTTGAAAAATGATTTCTCTTTATATTTCTATTTTATGCATGATTTAATTTCATTTATTTTAGATTATATTTGCTTTTATATTTATAGAAAAAATCAATTCTTCTATTTGGAATTTGTGGGATTTTTGTTTGTGTTTATGTAAAAATTGGTATTCATATTAAACACATGGCAAATTGTAATCATTTATTACAAACTAACTAAAATACATGTTTAAAATGTATTTCCGCTCTAATACAAACATTTTTTTATAAATTATATATGTATATTATTTTTGGAAGACTAATTCCAGAAATGCCAAGGGAAATTAATTTCTTTTACTGTAATAGTAATTTAAAAAATGATATAACGTTTTATAATTTTTTTTCCCAAATAATATTTAAATGTTATGACAATGCAAGAATTTTTGTATTGAATTAAAGCTTTTCTCATAAAAAAACAGCAATTTAAATAAGAAAGTCAAGGTTAAATGTCTTGTAAATCTAACGGATTTACAAAGGCATAATTGCAACTAATTTATTTATTTAATTTTTCCTTGCAATTATTATAAAGTATATTTTAGTGTTTTTTTTTATATATATGTGGTACAAAGCATCTACCATGAAATCTTTTAAACATCTTGTATACTCTAATTAATTTCAAAAAATAAAAAATTATTACAATAATTTGATTAGTTACAGTTGAAATGAAATTAAATTCACATAATATCTATTTATAAATTTTTATATGTTGATGATTGATGTGGAAGATGTATAAGTTTACTAAAAATAAAACATAAAAAAAAATTACTCAAGTGTTACTGTTTTTTTTAAATTCATTAAAAATGTTAATGTTTATCTCTTTAATTGGGCGATCAGATGTAATTAAAATTGTCGTTTTTAATAATTTTATTGGCAGTTTTGTTGATGACCTTAGAATATATATTTAGTTTCACAGTATATAAAAATCGAAACAGAGATATTATTTCTGTATTTAGTAAATCGAATATAATTTGTTTATACTGAAGTGAATAAAATTGATTATTTAAATGAGGATGAGTTCTTAAAAATGCAGACAATTTGGCGACTGAATTTAACAAAATTAATCATTGTATGCCAACATATATATTTGCAATCATTGACGTCAATTTTGTACATAACTTCCATAGTAAAGAAAAGTAAAAATAAATAGTTCAACAAAAATTTCCATCAACTTAAAATTTTTCTACCTACGTCTTAATACAAAAATGGAAAAACAACCTGCGATGTTCAAAAAAAAAAACAGGCTATAAACTTTTTAAAAAGTATTTATTGCTACTAATATATTGATATAATTTTTTTATAATCTAAACACGTCCATAGATTTCAACAAGAAATTTGAAACCTTTCCTCCAATTTGATTCTAATTTAATTTTTGCATATTCCGAACCAACACCACCTTTCAATAAATATGCTCTGGCCGAACTACCATCATGGTACAAATTTCGAACACGTATAGCACTAATTACACCATGTGAAATGTATCCTGGTGGTAAATCGCTGGGATATTCGATAATTTTTTCACGGCCTGACCACCATCGAGCCTCTTTGTAATAAACCTGAGGAAAATTGTCAAAGAAAAAATCATTAATAGGCTGAAAAGCGTTTTTTATGGTAGTTGTTAAAGTGATGGTACTAAAAATAGTCCAATTTAGCTATAAGGATCGAAAAAAAGGTCTTATATTTGTCAAATTAAACAAAAATAAAAAACAATACGGAAACTCGTTAGCGTTTTGTATAATAATTAATTTTTAACTTACGTGAGAAAATAGATTTTTGTCGTATGGTCCAATATTTCCAATAAATAAACCCCCATACGATGTATTACTATTGTTGTTGTTATTATAATTGTTGTAGTTGTTATTGTAATTGTTGTAATAATTGTTGTTTGTTGAATTTCTTATTGGCACATTTGGATTATTTGTCAAATTATTAGCAACAACGAAATGGGTACCATTAAATGGTGGTAAATAAACGGCAGCTGGTACAAATTGATATTGACAGCTTACATTGCTTAATGCTATAGCAAAAAATACGATATATGTTAATAATTTCATTTTTAGAACTAAATGTGAAATAATTTCATGCAACAATTTATAATTAATCAAGACAATAGATGTTTAGTAAATTATGTTTGTTGTGTTATCATAATTTATTGATAAGAAAAGTAAATTATTGTTGGGTTTTTCGTGGTCATGGGATGTTTTTTGTATTTTTAAGACAAAGTGACGTTATAACTTATAACTAAGGCAATCTTTAATTAATAAGAAGTATTCGTAATTGTGTAAATTTAGTTAAATTAGGACAGTTGTGATTTTATGGTGTTAATTTATTTGTTTTAGGATTATTAATTTCTAGAATTAAAAAAAAATTAATGTAATTATTGCAATGTAATTTATTTACATGAATGACAAGGCATAACATTTTTGTTAATTTATTTTTAAGTTTGATTGGTAGTGAGTAGGTCAGTTTATTATAGAATTCAATTACAAATAATTAATAACTAGATTTAGTAAGTATTTGTGTACCTTTAAAGCCGCTGCAAAGCATAGTACAGAGTACTCAAGATAGTACCTATTCAAATGCTGACAGAAAAACAACATATATTTATTACTAAATTTAAAAATAGTATACAACGTGTATAGCATATAGCTATAATTTTTAGAGATGCATAAAACTTCGACTAGAACGTAAATTAATTATAATAACTAAATAAAAAACATAAATTCATACAAATAAATAGGTTGGCATGTTTATTAAAGATCTCTATCATATAATTTTTACAAATAATAATGTTTTTTATTATTAAAATAATTTTTTCAATTTATATGTAAATATTAAATACTCGTACATACATTTAAATTCATTATATCAGTCCAAATCTTTACATTATATTTTTATTTTTTATAATATAAATGCATTATAAAAATTATGTAAATATTATTTTGTTAACAAAATAAGTGGCTAATAGTTAAACTATAGGAAAATTAATTTTTATAAGGATTGTAAAATCCGGTAAATTTTTTTATAGCATGTAATTTAACACGAAAAAAAACCCTAAATAAAATTGTAAACAAAATTTTTCTTATGCATTATATTAAAAATTTAAACGATAAATAAATTTGTTGTATGTATATAATTTAAATTTTATGAGTAATTGTTACTATCATTGTACTAAGCTATTTACGTGTAGGTATATATTATGTATGTAACAATATTTTTTTATAAAGCAATTAGATATAATATTTGTCTACAAAAAGCTTTACTTTTATTACCGGTTTTAAATTATTTTAATATCTATAAGTGTTAGAAGGGAATTTAAAGTTAAAAACCACAATTCTGCACTTATCTGACAAATTATGAATAAATGCCACATTACTATATGTAAATAAACGTGTAAATAAAAGGATGTTCAATTAAGTATAAACTTTTATTATTTTAAAACATGTATGTAGTTGTTTATTAAAATATTGAATGTTCAAAATACGTAATGATTACATTATTATTCAGTATTTTCAAAAAATGAAATAAAATTTCGTAGTCTCGTATTCACAACTTCCCATATATAAAGATAACGTAATGGAATCCTTGTCCCCATTTTGATTTAAATTTAATTTTTGCACTTGTACTCCCAACACCTCCTTTTGAAATTGATATTGATGTTTGATTTCCATCAGCCAAAACATTTATAAGGCGAATGGCTGTAATATTGACATTTAGACTTGGATATTCTATAGTGTCTTCACGACATGACCACCATTGAGCTTCTTTCAGAGATTCCTTAACGGAAAAATGAATTTAAATTAACTATATATTATATACATACATATGTATTTAAATAATTTTATTACCTTGCAAAATAGAACTGAATCTTTCGATCCAACACTACCAAAAATCATGTTACCGCCCGTATCATTGCTGTATTTATCCGACCCCCCAAAAAATATATATGTATTGATATCAGGTAAAGAGTCAGTGGATTCAACAATTTGATCGAATCCAAAATATAGGACAAAACAAGTTAAAATTATATAAAAGTTCATTGTAATAACTGTTATTATAAAATGGTTCAAAATTTCATTCCATTATCCTTATATTGTAGAAAAATTAATCTAATATAATACATAACATAATTATATAAATATAATTCAAATAAGTGTCAAGGGTTTTCAATTGTTCCTAAAAACCGAAATTATCGTTTATTATTATTACCTTATAAAGCTATGTGTTATTGTGTTTATTATCTATTCATATTAAATGTGAAATTTAATGATTTTGCAAATAAACATATGTAATAAATAAAATACGAGATAGATATATTTTTTATATTTTGGTGAATTGAGTTTTTTTTTATTTATCAATTCATTTCAATATTTGAAACTTAATTGAATTTATATTTATTGGTTTTATAGTTAAATTTTTTGTAAAATGTTGGATTAAAGTTTATAATTTATTCGTGACATAAACAAGGGTTGTTTAAAAATGAATTAGCCATTTTTTGACATTTTACATATTTGTTTAAGAAATAAAAAATGAAAAACACATTTTAAGAAAATTTTTGTAGTTTGTAGGAAAATGATGGATTGAAAATAATAATATAATTATATAAAGTAATTAAATACAATGATAATACAGTTTTTTTTAATAACGATCTAATTTATACAGTAGGTAATTTGTTTATAGTTTAGCCTTTTTCGTACTCTTTCGTTATAGTTTTTATAACAAAATTAAATACAATAAAAATATTTATAATAAATTAATAATAAAACAGTACGAATTTGATATTATTGTAATTATTTTTAATGTTTATTGTGAAAATTGTGCAAACTAATGCAATTTTCTAAAAATTGCAATTCACATACCTAAGTTATGTGTCTAAAGTTCATTCTGTATAAAAGGTATATAAAACCATGTAAAATAATTTGTTCGCCCATTTTCAACACCACTACCTTTAGTGTCAAAGTGTTAAACTTAAATATAATACGTGAGAAAAAATGTTACTAATAAATAGTGCTATAATGGACTTAAAGAGTGTTTTTACACCCATTCTATCTTATTGGGATAAAAAACCATCTCTTCCACCAGGAAATGTTAGACCAATTATTCTTCAAGATCCCAATTATCATTTTTGAAAATATATACATGATAATGATATAACCGTAACGTTTTAAAACGATGAATATTATCGAATTTTGGAATTTTGGAAATTTTGGAAAAATTCGATCCAGATCAAAGGGCCTAGGAATTTGTATTGGTTTACATTTCTGTTTAGTCATTCCAAAATTGGTATTAAGTATCTAACAATAATATGGGCTTATCATTTGATTATCAGTAAGAAATCTAATAAAACTTGTTCTAACTAAATTATGGTTTATTGCAAGTTCTCCAGATATTATCTATCTAAATGTGAAAAACACGCCGAATTTTTTGAACTATTCTATCTTTTTTTAGCATAACTTTCCAAATAAATAAGAAAAAGTATACGTATATGTATTTATATTTTTGAATAACGATGAGCATTTTTTTCTTCTAAAGTTGTAATTTTTTTAATTACAGACATTATAGAACTAAGTATCTATCTAAAATTTCATTCAAAACAAATACTTAATTATTTGACGAGTCATATATTATAAACATGATGATTTTTATCGTTCTGGGTAAAAAAAATCTGACAGTCATGCTAAGCATCATAAAAACCATATATAAAGATAAATAAATAATAATGTTATTTAGTTTTATTCGCTGTATGTACTCCTATATTGCTATTATAATTATATAAAACATGTTGATAACAAACAGTTTAACAACGGATTTAATCAGTGTCTTCGTTGCTGGTTTAGTAATTTTGATTGCTTATTTCAAATGGTCGTACACATATTGGCAAAGAAAAGGTGTCCAAACACTGCCACCATCTTTTCCACTGGGAAATGCCGGTCCAATGTTCCGCAAAGAATTGTCTTTTGGTGAAATGTTCGAAGAACAGTACAACTATTTCAAAAGACAAGGTTTACGATTTGCTGGCAGCTATTTTGCTGCAAAGAAGTTCTTCATTGCCATCGATCCAGATCTGATAAAACATATTATGCAAGTAGATTTCCAACATTTTGTAAATCATGGTGGGTATATTAATGAGAAGATCGATCCACTGACTGGAAATTTGTTCTCCTTGGAGGATGCCAAATGGAAACGTTTACGTGAAAAATTAACGCCAACCTTCACGTCCGGCAAAATGAAGATGATGTTTCCAACATTGGTGGCATGCGGTGTCGAATTGGATAAAGTTGTTGAAAAACAAGCAAACGAAAACCAACATTGGAATATTAAAGAAACTTTGGCACGTTTTTCAACTGATATAATTGCATCGTGTGCATTTGGTATCGATTCGAATTGTCTTCATGATGCCGATTCGGAATTCAGAAAATATGGAAAAATGATTTTCGATGTTGATACAATTCAATTGCTTAAACTTTTCATGCAATTTGCATTTTCAAATGATTTCCTCGGCAAAATCAATTTTAAAGCAACAAAACAGCCAGTTGAAGATTTCATATTGGATTTGGTGAATAAAACGGTTAAATATCGTGAACAAAACAATATTTTCCGTAAAGATTTTATGCACCTGTTGATACAGTTGAAGAATATGGGCAAAGTGACTGACGATGAAAAAATTAGTGATGGGAAAATTGGTGAAGTTGGTCTGACGATGAACGAAGTGGCGGCACAAGCGTTTGTCTTTTTTGCTGCTGGTTTTGAAACGTCTTCAACGACAATGACGTTTGCTCTGTATGAATTGGCATTGAATCAAGATGTACAAGATAAACTACGTGAAGAAATACGTACAACCCTGAAGAAATACAACAATGAAATCACCTATGAGGGCGTCATGGAAATGAAATATTTGGATAGAGTTATATGTGGTAATTTTGTAATATTAATAATTTCCATTATTTAATTTTTTCGATTCTTTTGTTTAAAGAAACTCTTAGAAAATATCCTCCTGTACCGACATTAACACGAAATTGTAACAAAGAATACAAAGTACCAAATTCAGATGTGGTTATTGAAAAAGATATTTTTGTTGCAATTCCTGCTAGTGGAATTCATCACGACCATGAATATTATCCAAATCCGGAAAAATTCGATCCAGATCGATTTACTGATGAAAATAAAGCTAAAAGACCACCATTCACATGGTTACCGTTTGGTGAAGGGCCCAGACTGTGTATTGGTTTACGTTTTGGTGTAATGCAAGCAAAAATTGGTATTATAACAACAATAAGAAATTATCGTTTGACCATTAGTAACAAAATGACAGTTCCAATTAAAATTAATAAGTTATCGTTTATTACAAGTTCTCAAGACGATATATACTTAAATGTGGAAAAATGCGCTTAATAGGTAATATTTTTAGAACTACTTTTATTACAATAATATTATAACTTGTTTATACTTATTGTACTTATATAGGTACTTAAATATAGCTCTATTACTCACAGTTTAATGAGATTTAAAATAAAAAAATACTT
>SSSI01010233.1:0-14604 GCA_004796505.1 Oryzaephilus surinamensis
ATCAATATTATTCCAGTCTGCAAATAAATGGCACACTCATGACCAACTTACTGTTTTACGTGCAATGACTTTTATTATCATAATGACGTTCCTTTGGTTATATATATCTCGCATATTATAACTAAGGTTTATTCATATAGGGAAGAAAAATGTGTGATTGGTCAGCCTTCACATGATCTATACTTTTTTAAATTTTATTGGTCGAAAGCACGGTTAGAAGGTGGACCATTGTGGCAAATGTATACAATTATTGGGTTATTTAAAAAAAGACATAATTCAAGATGAACGATTTTTCTTCCCTATCTGAATAGAGCATAAGTAGAATTTTTTTATGAAAGAAATTAAATTAATAAGCCATTTGGAAATTTGTTCGATTTTATTCAACCATCTAAATGATTATCTCTTCAAATAAATAAAAATATATCACGGATATATTTATACAACAAATAAATATGTATATCACGGATATATTTATAGAACGGTCGATGCGCCCGGTCCACCCTCCTGACGTCACAAGTGCCACTTTACATTCAGAGTCCAGGTTGGAAAAATTTCCTTGTAGGTAGCTATGTGTTAGGTGTCCTAAGATTTCGTCAATAACTGTCAATTGCTTGTGACATTAGAAGAGCAACTTGTCATTTTAAGCCAAGTGAGAAAAATAGGACACCGACCAGTTCTAAATGGTCCTTGCTAGCTTTCTAAAAATTTGAAATTGGTTTAAAACTTTAAATTGTCAATTGCTTGGCATTTTCATCATTTCTATAAGTAATTTTACAGCAATTTAGATAAATATAACTTCCACAATATATATTTCGTCAATAGTTGTCAATTAATTGTGACGTCACAAAAGCAACTTGTCATTTTAAATCTTAGTGGGAGTAATAACACCGACCGTTTCTAAATTATCCGTGCCAGCTTAAAAATTTAATGTTTAACATTTAAAATTATCAATTGCTTGACATTTTATTTATTTCCACTGGCAATTTGAATAAATATAACCTCCACAAATCCCACGATATAATTTGTCAACTGCTTGTAACGTCACAAGAGTTACTTTTCATTTCAAGTCATGGTGGGAGAATTAACGCGCCAACTGTTTTAAATAATCCGTGATCTTTTCTGACTATTGTTTCTTTTCAATTAAAACAGCCCTATTTTAATAAACACTACAGCACGACCACGATTACCTCGATTTTAATTTTTTTGTTTCTCGATCGTAGCCTAACCTTAGGCGATTACTCAGATTTATAAATGAAATCAAGTATGAACATAGTCTCGTATAGCATGCATTGATTTGATCATAATTAAATACAACAAAGACTTGAAACTGTCAAGGCAACCATTTTACCAAACAAAATGCATTGACATTTTTCAAAATAGGATTGAAATGTCCAATACTATAAAATACTATACGTATATGGTTGATAAAGCTGAGATCAGCATCTTAACTTTTATATGTACACAATACATTACATTATGATTGTCCACTTTAAAGCTTCCCCAATATTTTGATAAATCGTTTCTACTATACTGATTTATAAGTATATCTTTTACCCTCCATTTAAAAAATATTCCATATTTTTTTTTATTCTCGAAAACTTTTCAGATGTTTTGATATATACAAGGAGGAAAAAAAAAGTGGTTCATATATACACTATGAATGTTCAACTATCATATATATACATATGTATATATGTATATATGTGGGGTGGTGTTTGTGTGTACGTTGGAAAAAAAACCTGGCAAAAGGATAACGGGAATGTGTCTATGTATAAATACCGACACGATACGCTTAGTAACGTCATAAATTCACCCTGTGGCGTGGTACATTTTATGGTAATTTTCTCATATGAATTCAAATATGCATTCGTGACTTACGCAGGCCATATTACATTTGCTGAGAGTAAAGATTCGATTCAACGCTTCTGTAACTTTTTCGTTTTTTTTTTTTTATTCGAAACTATATAGTTGTCAGTGGTAATAGAGAAAGTGATTCGTCCACCATGCATCCCCGTTCCTGAAAACTGAAATTTCCGCGCTTCCATCCATCTAAAAATACCCAGTTTTGTCACGCATTCAGAAACCACACACACATACATACAAACACACACAATGCTCTCACCATGCAGCACATACCCTAATTTATTTTAACCTTTTTCAAGGGGGATGAAATGGTATAAGGGTTAAATGCTACACCGCACACACACCATACTATCACTAGCTCGTCATTTTCAGTCTAATGAGATTCGGATCTGGGAAAAATTCCCTGGTAATATGGTTTGTTGGCAGCAATTTTTCAGGGAAAAACTCACAAAAACATATCAGGATATCCCGAATATGGAAATTGTTTTTCTCTAATATACTTCATTAATTATGATCCTAGCACTATAATAATAAAACCGTTTTATGAATAATGCATGCAACAATAATATTTTCTTTCCTTTTTTTTTGGAGTTAGTTGATGATGAGTGTTGATTATTTCATATTAAAAATGGACAACGTTTCATTTGTATTAATAAAACGAATTTAGTTACTTATTTTATCCAGAAGTGAGCATTTTCATGAATTTCTATATACATTTGACTAGTGTAGTCTTTAATTTAATACGTCACGCTTTCTATTTTGACTAAGAATTATTCGAAAAGTTGATCATGTAACATAAGAAATATAATGGGATGGCTTTATATTTAAATAAACAAATATTTGTTAACAAATTACGTCAATTGTTATATTTAACTTATTAATATATTTACTTAAAATAACAATACACACTACATTCTATATTTGTATGAATTTTTATGAATTTATATACATATATTTGACTAGTGTAGTCCTTAATACGTCATAATTAAATACAAATGAAGTCCATGAACAATTTGACATTGTAAACTGTCATTTTTTACTCGATTTTTTAATAAATATGAACATAGTTTCTATTTTGACTAGCAATTATTCGATTAGTTAGTCATGTGATATTAAAGATATAACACTTCGACTGTATATTTAAATAAAAAAATATTTGTGAACAATAACAATAATTGTTAATAATAATAGAAAATAACCGTATTTAAAAAACTTCATTAATTATTATCTAACAATATAATAATAAAACGATTTTAAGTTTTATGAATAATCCAACAATAATATTTTTTTTTGGTTGGAGTGTGTTGATGATGGGTGTTGATTATTTCATGTCATGTGTTTCCATTTTTTCGTTCAGCCGCCCAAAAAAAATGACACAATCACATTAAAATAATAAAAAAAAGGGCTGTAAAACTGACTGATATTTGGTTTTGGTGCTCTGAAATGTGTCCGAACATGACAGATACTTTAAAACGGTACTGTTTTTTTTTTTGTACCACAAACAACAAAATAGGCATATATTTTACATACAACTTTTTAACAGATTCATTTATCAAGCAAATCGTTTTTTGATTACTTTGGAAAACTTTATTAATTAACTGTTGGGTGTACATTGTTAAGTTGTATTAATTATTGAAAATAAGAAAATGGTTAGAAAAGTTTTCCATTTGAACAATTATTATTAGTACGAAGAATTAAAAATCAAATATTATATATTTTCGGTAGCATATATAAATAATTAAATAACAACATGGTTATAATATACATGCCTTTTATTGCTTAATAATAATATTAACAGCTCATTAAACTCGCTATATATGATGACATTATTAGGCATGTTTATTTTTATTTTCATTACACTAATCGTTACAATTCAATTTGTGTATTGTATTTCTACGTGTATGTATATGTATATATGTATATTTGGGGTAAAATGGTAATTCACTTGTGGAATTTAATCAAGTAAACATAAAATGTAATTTTCAGTTCGCCCCCAAAACAAAATGACGACCATCATTGTTAAGTACTAAAATAGCATAGCAAAAAAGAGAGTAAACCGTAAGAATATCGTTAATGTATACAGTTTCTAGTTTACTAAAGAGGAAAAACACCAAAACATACACACACACATGGAAAAAGTTTGTTATGCTGAGGGCTTCAATAACAGTTTTCCTTTTACTAGTATGTGTATGTGTGTGTGTATGTGTGTTGAAAATTTTGTTCGAATCGTTATATACTTTGCATACAAATCAACTCACATATACATATATGTGTGTGTGAGCGTATGTAAAGAGCGAAAAAAAAACCTCATTTGAAAAACTGAAAAACATACAATTTAAAACAGATGCAAATCAACTCGAAATTGACCATTTCCAATACATATATTTCTGCTTTAAAAAGTTTTAGATAAAGAAGTAAACAGACATCATTATGTTTAGTTGCTGTTTTGTGTATGTGTATGTGTATTATGCTTTCGAGTTTGATTTTATGTCCCTTTAAAAACTTTTTCGCCTCACTTCGATCAAATAAACAATAAAACGTTTTGTGGAAATTGAGTGGAAAAGGAAATTAAACTCAAGAGAGATGGAGAAAAAGAAAATTCAAAATTTACACTTAATAAACATTATATACAAATAATATTTATACAGTTGGGACGGCGATCCTTAAATGTCACGTGACATTGAATTGAATATCATTTGAACATATAAAAAATATCGATATGTTGACATATTGATGTTATATGCGATATTATCACATCGCATAATATGACGTTAAACATGGACAATATTTCATTTGTGTTGATCGTACGAATTTAGTTAATTATTTTATCAAGAAAAGTGTATTTTTGTGAATTTTTTCATATACTATTTTCTATTTCTTTCCTTTTTCTATTTTCTAATTGTACCGAGCTTGCACAGTACGAATATTTGTTGCAGTTTTCGAAACTGCGCACTGCGCACACTCAGTAGAGTTCTAAGTTTATTCTAACCTTTATAATTCTATTATTGTAAATAACCCTATTATATTTATTATTTACAATAATATATGTACTTGTACTATACTATTTACATTTTCTGCATTTTTTTAAATTTCTACGTATATTTGACTAGCGCAGTTTATTTTTCACTTTCAACTATAAATAAATACATATATGAATAATTTGACATTTTGAACATTTCCTAAATTGCCATTTTTGTACTAATATGAACAGTTTTTACTCGCAATTACATATTCGATTAGTTCGTCACGTGACATTGAAAATATAACAAGCCGATTGTATATTTAAATAAGCATTTGTTAAACGAATTACAATAATTGTTATATTTGATTTATTATTATATTTATTTATAATAAATTTCATATATCAAATAAATCAATAGCAGATGGGTTTTTTGTTCTTTGTTTAACTTTCATTACAATACGTATACGTAAATTTAATTACACGAAAATTAAATTTAACTCTATATTATACAATTTTAACAATAATAATTTTAATGTAAATATAAAATGAGAGCCGCACACAGTTGTTAGTTATGTATAAATACATATACATATACACAAAACTGGTCCCTGTAATAATAATAATAATAATGATGATGATGATGATGATGATGATGATGATATCCCAGCCAATTAATAGCTGTGATGGGACGCCATGGGTTATTCTCTCGCATATAGAAACTAATAACATTGTTGTTGGCCACCACAAAGGGCCATTAACTTTTAGCAATAGTTTCGCCCTCTTACTCACATAATATACAAATATTGTATATGTATATGTTCAGGTTCTCCACCTATATTATAATTTAAACTGTTGAATATATATATAAATCGATATATTCAAAATGTAATCCTTCGGGGGTGGTTGACAGAAGAGGCTAACCATTGTTGACCTCAACAACAACAACACACCGGCCGCTATAAATAATGAAATTCGCCGGGTTTAATGAGCCAACTAATGCACATCACCAAGTCTACTTACCTAACCAAACCCCCCAACCCTTATTATTATTATTATCATCATCCTTGCCCACATTTTAATGTGACAACATTTTTCATGCAAAATTACACAAAGTTGCGATTTTTTTGACATTTTTATATGCTAGTGTGGTCTTATTAAACGACGAATTTTTCATCATTTGATTTTATTTTAGTTTAAAAAAGAAATTAATTTTTTGTTTGAAAAACGCTAACAAAATTATGTTTTAAAAAATTGTATTAATTTAGACAACTTAGAAAATGTCAAATTGTTCATAGACGATTCAATTTGAATTTAAATATGACGTATTGATAAGGACTGCACTATAGTCAAATGAATGTAGAAATTTACAAAAATGCAAAAATTATAAAAATTGATGCTTTTTACTGTTATAAATAAATAAATATGATAAATATTAAAATATTATAAGTATATAAAAATGTTTGAAATTCTCTAAAAAATATTTTTTTATTTAAATACATATACTGTCGGCTCGTTATATTTTTAATGTCACATGACCAACTAATCAACTAACTGTCAGTCAAAATAGAAACTATGTTCATATTAATAAAAAAGACAGTTTAGAGAAAGCATAAAATGTCAAATTTTTCATAGACTACTCGATTCATATTTAAACACGACATATAAAAGACTGAACTTATAGTCAAAAACACGTATGAAATTCAGAAAAATGAGTAAATTTGATAAAAAACTAAATTCATATGATTAATACAAATTTTCCATCTTCGGAAAAGTTGGTTTTGTTTTTCAACATTTTTATATTGTTTGGTATTATTAAAATACAAGTTTACATCCTTGGATGTTATTTTAGTATATAAAATTAATAATTTTTTTTTTGAAAAGTGCCAACAAAATTATAATTCAGAAAATTGTATACAAATTTAACTTTTGCAAAATATTTCTAGCATGAATTTTGCAATAACATTCATCATTTTATGTAATATTTCGAATGTCACTTTCAAATATTCAAAACCACCCCCACACACATACACACACACCACCCACCATACATATATAGGGGAAAATATGTGTGTATGTGAATTGATAGATGGTTTTTATTTGTTTCAACCCCATTTGTCATTATTGGAACATCACTAACACTTGCTTTATTGACCTTTACAAATAAATAATAACAGTTTTTTCTGTGTATATTATTGTTCAACAAATTTATTACATAAATAATTGACTTTTTTTCCTATTTTACCGTATTTTACTTACTGGCATTTAATGGGACGGCAGAATGTGCCGAAATTGTGGCAATATGATGATGGGTGTTGGCTACATGTCGCCCTTGATAGCCCATCACTGTGCCATGGTGGTATAACACATGGTGGCCATGACCACCGCCACCACCACCCCCGTGATGTTGTCTGTAACCCGCCACGGTGATGACAGTCAAATTTCTACGTCACTTGTTGGACAAACATTTAATAGCCATTTGCGAGTTTTCAAAAAACATACTTTTTTTGCACTAATAAAGTTTTCTATTCTGCTGTGTATAATTGATTTTCATAAATAAATAATGAAAAAAGTATGTGTGACGTCAATAAACAAGATAAAATAGAACAAAAGCTAAATAAATAAATAAAAAATTTTATATATGGTAAATTGTGTTAAAATAAAACGATAAATAATGGTGTAATAAATTTCTGTCAATTTACAAATATTTGAGCAAAATTGACAGAAATTCATTAACAATTTTTTTTTGGAACATACAAAAAATTAAAGATGAATTTTCACTACAACAGAATCACGAAAAAAATTTTTGATATTTTTTTTTTGGGGAAAATATTTCAAGTTTACGACCGCGTGTATACGACCGTCACGTGGATGTTGTAACAAATTTCTAAGTCGACCAACTTTAGAAGCGACACAATGACGACTGGCGTCGGTATGGTATGAACGGCGTCGAGACGCGTGCCTCCGGATATTTTAAATGCGCGCGCATATATAACATATATATAGAGCCTCTTCCGGGATAAATATTCCACCGAAAATGTTGTCTGAACGGAAGCTAAAACAAACACACTGACACACAAATTTGACAGTATATGATTTTTCATGATCTTTATCATGCGAAAAACACACGCCAATTAACAAACAAATTTTTAATTATCAAGAAGAAATTTGTCTTTAATACCATCGAAAGAGAAAAATCGTTGTTGTTTCCCCCAAAAAAAAAATCCGGGGGGATGAAGCAAATACGAGTATATAACGGTAAATCTCTTCGGATTTTAACAAAATTCTCTATGGATTTCTTTTTAGACAAATCAGCTAGTTCATTCTGACAAAATGTCAATATGTTTACAATCTTTTTTTTCTGCTTCCCATTCCTTGTGCATTAAGACTACATACGTATAATATATAGGTATATACGTAAGTATACATTTATTATGAAAATCCATTTAACATTTAAATTGTAAGAAATTTTCATTTTGATGGGAAAAATATACTCCTATTATATTTAAATAAGTATTATTGATGGATATTATAAACATTATAAAGTTTTCTATTTCACAAGTAAAACTTTTACGACAGCAGTCGTAAATTAATAGAAAATTATGAAATATTTTTATAAACCTACTTTTTTAAATATTGTCTTTTTTTTTTATTAATATGAACATAGTTGTTATTTTGACTATAACAATTATTCGATCAGTTTGTACAAACTGGACGAATATACTATAAGGTCCATTCATTTAGGGATGAAAAAAATATGATTGGTCAGCTTCCACGTGATTTAATTTTTGAAATTTTATTGATCGAAAGCAAGGTTATAAGGTGACAAATGTAACAATTATTGGATAATTTTAAAAAACGTCATAATTCAAGATGGATGATTTTTCATCCCTATTTGAATTCAGTATAGGTAAGTACATTTTAATAAACAAGCATTTCTTAACAATTTACAATAATTGTTATATTTGATTTATTATTACATTCATTTACAATATTGAAAAACAACTTTTTATGTTTTTAGGAATTTCTACGTATTATACCTACATTTGACTAACGCAGTCCTTTATACTAGCATATTCACATACAAAATTGAGTAGGCCATAAACAATTTATTTGACATTGTGAACATTTTCTGAATTGTCTATTTTTGATTAATATGAACATAGTTTCTATTTTGACTCACAATTATTCGCTGAATTCATACAATTGTCATGTGGCATTAAAACTATAAAGGAATGGGTATAATACATTTAAATAAACAAATATTTCTTAACAAATTACAATAATTGTTAATAATTGTATAAATACGAGTATAACTATAACACATATGTATTTATAAAAAAAAAAACATTAATATTTGAATTTCTACATGTACTTAACAGTTAACTAGGCAGTACGTCATTCTTAAATACAAATCGAGTAATCTATGGTATATATACGATTTGACATTTAAGACGTTTTATAATACATATTTTGTTTTATTAATATGACCATACAGTTTCTTTTTTGACTCACGATTATTCGCTTAATTCATATACAATTGAAATTTGTCATGTGACATTAAAGATACAACGAACCTACTGTATGATTTAAATATAACTCGTATGTTTAAATTTTTTTTCTCCAACTGATAATAATGATGACATTAACGTTTCAGTATGCATGTATGAAATTAAATATCACACTCTATAGTGCGTAAAGTAACTATTTTACGAACTAGGGTGTGAAGTATAAGTTCACACACACTTACTGAAATATGTACATGAACATAACATAATATTATGTCAGTTGGAGAAAAAATATTGTTTATAATTCGAGCGTGAACTATGAAGCTGTTTTTGGTGTCTCGAATGATTGTTTGTCAAGACCAATTGAACGATTTTGACAAACAATACCCATTTTCGATACTAAAAAACAGTGACCTCATGCTCTTGTTATAAAAATAACTATTTTTGCTACCCATTTTTAAATTACAGAAGAAAACTTATTTTTAAGTAAAAAAAATGAATTATATTCAAATACGTATTGTTGATGGATATTATAAACATTAAAAAGTTTTCTATTTCAAAAAAAAAGTTTACGACAGTCATAAATTAATAGAAAATTAAGAAATATATAAATCTATTAACTTCTAACGTATATACGAGTATTTTTATTTTTGTGTCATAAATTTAACGACAAATAAAAGTTGCGTTTTAATATATAAAAAAATTTTAACAAAATATTAATGTTGGATTAGTATAATTGGCGGCCCTATTTTAATTTTATATTACCTAACATATATATATTTATTTATTTCCTGTTTGTTTTTGTATACAACAGACATGTTTCGAATAATTGATACATTTATTACTGCAATTCACTAACTGTGAAATTAACTTCAAACCTGTATGCTTTTTATATTTACCACAAATTAATTTTACGTATTTATTTATAAACATGAAATGCACTCTCCATTATAATAATGTAAATTGTTATATGTTTCATTAATATTATTATTATATGTATTATGTTTTGTTATACTGGTTACATTTATTATCTAGAGGTATACATATTTTCAAAATTTAAACAATATAATATGCACGCTTTTCCGTCATATACACAATGTTTTTTTCCTGTATTCGAACGTATATATGCCAAATGTTGGAAAAATCATTTATTCACAACAGAATAAATTAATTACATTCAATTTAATAGCAAAAACTATACTACAACATAATACATACACATTACACAATTGAATGTAAAGGAAAAATCATTGTTTTATTCATGAATACATACATATATTTTTATAAAGAAAAATCTTTAAACGTAATTTCGTATTAAAAATTTCGTATTCATTTCACAAAACATTAAATTAAAATATTTAATTTTTCGTTCGTTAACTTAACAGTTTCGCTTCTTTTATTATTTTTTTTTGCAGTTCTTCATTTTAATATATGCACATTTTAAACTATAGCAAAACAGAGCAGATCGAGCGGCCTTTTCGTAGAAAAAAAAATAATAAAACAAAAATTATTATACAATGGGTCGGAGGGGGTGATGGAAGGAAATCTCGTAGGAATGATAATTGACTTTTTAATACAAAACCGAATTAACTTCATTTCGAGTTGGTGAATACAAAAAAAAAGCCACCCCCGAACTATACTACCCCCACTACATACTTTGCTACTGTATATCGAAATTGATTATCCCGTCTGACTAAAGACTTAATTAGACAATTGTTTGATCTTAATCTGATTAACTTTTGTTCCAGTTTCCTTTCTTTGCTTCTTTTGTTTCTTTTACATGTAAATTAGGCTATATCTTTAGCATTTTAAAGAGATATTTTATCAAAATTTATACTTAATATACGTTTTACAAATTATACTAACCAAATTGAATATATACAGAGTGTTTCTGTTTTATTTTTTTCGTTGTTGTTTGTTTCGTGAAAATGGCTGAAAGCTCATTAGTTGTGTTTAGATTGCAAAGAGATTTTTCGGTTCATTTATTACAAAGTAATTAGAAATTTTACGATTTCAAAGCACGTATATATTTAGTGACATACACATAAATGAACTAAATTAACGATATAAACATTAATTTCTTTTTGGTTGTTAATTAGCTGGAAAATAATTATCTACAATTTAAAAAAAATTGTTTAAAATTTAATAATACACACCATATAATACACAAAGTTTTCGTTAAATATATAGAAAAGCATGTTTTGGATTTTCAAGTGACTATTAATTTTCTAATTATACAGCTATATTTTCACTATACATATAGAATAAATGACTATTTTCATGTGTACATATAAAACCAACTTATATACAAATACATTGTATAATTTGCTCATAAAAATTAACTATTCATAGGAAAGTCTTCTGTACCTGCAATCTTTTAATCTTTATTTAACCACAAACGAGTTTAATATTGTTCAGTGTTGTAATAAAATTTAATATTTTTTTTTTCAGTGAGAGCAAACTGTCAGTGGTTTTCTTTTATATATTTTTTTGCTTGTCTTTATGAAGAGTGGAACGATATTATAGTCTCTCCCGTTTTTTTTTACCAACTTTCATTGTTTTAATTGTACAAAACTTAATCAGTTTTTATCCCCATCACATCTCGTAAAAGTAAATGAGTGGAATTTGTTCGGCAAATAATTAATTTTTCATTCATTAATTTGATAGTGTCATGAAAACATCACATTTTCAAACATAAAATTACTTAATCAATTAATTCATTAAAATCGTTTTAAATTGGTTGTAAAAAAACAATCAAAACTAAACTATATACAAATATATTTATGTATTTTTATCGGAAAAACGGAAGAAATAAAAGAAAATGGAAATTGAAACAATTAATTAAACGATCCCCAATTCAAACAATTTAGACAAACATTAATTTTTTATTAATGAAACCTAAAGTCACGCAATTTCTTCTCTTATTAGTTCATTTTTAATTACTTTCTTTAACAAATCTATAACTCTTAGATTTAAAGATATGCATATATGGGATATTTTAGCCAGAAAATAGTTTTTCCATATAAAAACAATTAATTAAACATTCACAACTTTATATATGTATGGTAATAAAAATTTACAACCCTAAATTCAAATATTCGGGACCAAAACTATATACTATACCACTTTTGTCATAAAGTTTAACTTCTGTTTTAATCTAAAATGTTCGCTCGCTTAAAATGTGTATATAAAAAATTGCGTGACAGGTTATCTGGTCACCGTTTTCGATCCCTTCCAATTTTCGTGAGATATCTGCGATCGATAGAGATCAAGTAAATTTCTTAGGATCCTTTGGAGATTCGCCAACTGGTCACCGGAGTTCCCGGAATTGCTATTCGACTAAGTTAAACAACAAAATTTATTATTTTCTTATAAAACCTACAATACGTATGACAAAATAGTTAAAGATATACCGAACATCTCTTAACTGAACACAAAACGATTATCTTCAAGTGACCAGTTGACGTGTATTTGTTTTGTAACTGGTTCTGTTGAAATTTGTATAGAGCACAATAAAGTGACGAGATGGCATCTGTCCAAAAAAATGTATATCATAATGTTTCAGTTATATGATTCAGGGGGTAGTTAAAAACGAATAAATTATTCCATAATTAGATGGGTTTCGCAGTTGTAAAGGTTGTCATAAAAAATATAATAGAAAGAAAATAAAATGAATTACCCAAGATGAAAAAAAATATAATTTCACTTTCGTATATATATTATACATGCGAAAAATCTTGATTTATAATCAATCTTTGTACGTACATAGAAAATTATGACAGGATTAGGTGTAGTTTAATGTAAAACGGTGACTGATACAGATACGAATCTAACAAATTATTACACAGAGTGTAATTAGAAAATAACACTACTACCAAAAGCATACAGAAAATTTATTCAATAAAGTTTTTCTTAAATTGAAAATCAATTTTTATTTCTTTCTCTATATTACTCTGTAGACCAAAAAGTTTTGTCGTGGTTAATATTTGAATGAAATATTTCCCTTTGCCGGGTTTAATATTCAACAAACGATTCAATTTTTTTTATACATAGATTTATAAAAAACCTCTACATACATATGATTAGAATTGATATAAAATGAAGAAACGAATTTTCTAGTTTAATAAGATGAATGATAAAAACAAATTCATCACACTTTGCATATTATATGAATGTGTTTTGAGGGTTATACGTGTGCCCATTTTCTTGTCACACACTGTGTTGATTCCATTGTATATATACATATATATATGTGGAAATTCCTTTAGGAATGGGGGATGATTTTGTGTATATATACCCGGGGAGTGAATGTGTACGCGTGACTCGATTACCTCACCATTATATCACCATCCAGTAGACATGTAATCTTATATGGTGGCCACCATGCCACCTGCGGATTGTACGGATTTATTATACAACCCCCATTCCGGATAACAACCCCTATACTATATGCATTTTCTTGACAAATCCTTATTCCATCTTCTAATTCCCCATAAAGATATTTTAAACATTTGCGATTTTGAAGTGTTAATTCGTTGAAAAATTCTTGACGCCATTTGCATTACGAACAATCGTCGCCATTTGCATTAGAAAAAAGATTGTATCAATTTCAGTTTAATTAATAACTATATAAATTCAAAAAAATTCTGGAAGCAGCATACAAATTTGATAAATCCCTGGATTCCTGGAATCTTCAACTTTTATTCTTAACCTCGTTCTTTTGGCTTGAACAATTTCTAAAGGTACCTACACCCTACACACCTGGTTGGCCAACGATGTTCGCAGGTGTGTAGGTACCTTTACAGTTAATTTATTAAAAAATTCGATCACCATTTGGATTAAAAACAGTCGTCGCCATTGCATTATAAGCGTCATCTTGGTGACAGATTGCGGAACTATCGAAGCGCCACCAATGGTGAGTAAAAAATTACTTGAGGATGAGGATTTTATTAATACAATAATGTATGGAATTTGTATTTTTCATTAAATAAAAAAATAGTTACTTCAATTTGTAATAAAGATCTAAATATTAATTGCTCTCTAAATACAAAATGTGGCAAAAACTCATAATTTTTGTAAACTACTGTTAGTGCTTTCATATTATACATTATGTAGGTATTAAAATCTTCAAGTTTTGTGGTAAATGGTAATGTAGAGTAATTAATTAATGTATAAGTCTACGCACGAAATCTATAGAAAACATTGTTTTAATTTTAAATTTTATGTCAATTAAATAATAACTGATCTATTATAGATCCAAAGACTTTTAGGAAG
>SSSI01010234.1:0-13397 GCA_004796505.1 Oryzaephilus surinamensis
ACGCAAGATTTGAATTTAATAGAAAGCACAGTTTTTAGTCTTTAAATTGTAATTTTTTTATTGAATTATGAAGTAGATAGAATAGGGTTATTTTTGGAATAAGATGTCGGGCAAATGGCCTCCACGGCTTTGCTGGCACATACATACTCTTTTGCTGAAATTTTCCATGACCATTCTGCATAACTGATGTGGCTGAATTTCATTGATACAGTGTTTAATTTCCTCCTGTAATGCACAGGTAGTTGTGGGCTTGTTGACATAGACCTTCGACTTCAAATAACCCCATAAGAAGAAATCTAATGGTGTTAAATCACACGATCTAGGGGGCCAATTCTGAGCAGTGACTGTTACTGGTGCTCGATATCGCGACATGATAACACAGTTCTTTTTGCCCAAATTGGATGATATTGATGTGGACAATATGTGGTTTCAACAGGACGGTGCCACATGCCATACAGCTCGTGAAACAATTCAATTATTGAATGAGACTTTTCCTGGTCCTGTACTATCTCGTTTCGGTGATCAGAATTGGCCCCCTAGATCGTGTGATTTAACACCATTAGATTTCTTCTTATGGAGTTATTTGAAGTTAAAGGTCTATGTCAACAAGCCCACAACTACCCGTGCATTACAGGAGGAAATTAAACACTGTATCAATGAAATTCAGCCACAGTTATGCAGAATAGACATTGAAAATTTCAGCAAAAGAGTATGTATGTGCCAGCAAAGCCGTGGAGGCTATTTGGCCGACATCTTATTCCAAAAATAACCCTATTCTATCTACTTCATAATTCAATAAAAAAATTACAATTTAAAGACTAAAAACTGTGCTTTCTATTAAATTCAAATCTTGCGTTAATTTTGGGACACCCTTTACATTGCATGACATCTTTGTGTGCAGGTATATTCGTGTAAGCAATTGAAAAGCTTACAAAACTCTGTGTTTCTCGCTATATTTTTTATAATGCAGACATGTGTGTGCAACGACCTTATTTTCCAACGTCCCTCGTCATGATTATGTTTTCAGGCCATATCTTGATTAACAAACAAACGTATGAAAAATGAATGATTGTAACACCATCATCTTTTTGGTTAAAAAAAAATCAAAACAGTCTCTTTTTAAATATTTAATAAAATCCAGTTTGGAGTCATTATTTCTGACATATTTCAAAGAAAATATAAAAACAGCACCGTCCCTTGTGACGGTGTATATATAACATGAATTAATTATTTGAAAATCTCTGGAGCCTGGAATTTTAATATGATCTAGAAAGAATCTGTTTAAAGCAAATTTCACTATAACGGTTTTATATTCACATATTTTGACACGCATCCGTTAACATACAACTTAGAACTATGTGTTTGTGTGTTATATTCAATGAGGGAAATTGAAAATGCAAATGTTCGCACACGCAGACACAGCGAGAGAGCTTTTCGGGGGTTGGATTTTTTTTTCATCCAAATATACGAGTGTAGGAGTTGACCAAGCGAGTTATTCAAGCTGTCCAGTTGCCATTTTGGCACCATCTGCCATGGTATAATTGAAAAATACTGTATACCTCTTGCTTAATTATTTTTCCCCCGAGTAAATGTTTATCAAACAATATAAATTTGTGTGTTTGTTTTCGATAGAGTGCAAAATTTCTCTTCTATATATATTTAATATAACATCAGTGAACTGGCCATTTTAAAACAGTAAACAATAATTAAAATTTCCGACTATATATATTCATGTGTATTAAATTTTCGACTAGTTCACACCATCTCGTTATAATTGTCGATGCAATTTTGTTGTACGTGTTTTTGTTTTTGGCGTCATTTCAAAAACATAGCACTGTGTATCAAATTAAAACAATTATTCTGTAAACCATACACTAATATATGTATATGGATATAGTGTTAACAATACAATTTTTGCATTTCAATTGGACAATTTTTTCTCGTTACACACATTGACACTAATTTATTCTTTGTCAAAAAATATAGTGTAATAAATATTAATATACGGTAAAATCGGAAAATTTGCAATTTGATTTGATATCCATTTAATAAGATACCGAGTGTGAAAATTTACATTCAGTAATAGAAGGATATTTGTGAAAATGTGTGTTCGCACACATGTATAACGAATATTTAGATGTTGTAAAAGAGGAAAATCGATGTACACAGCTTATATTTACACTTTTAGAGGAAGCAGCTTGTACAAAATTTATTTCCTTAGTTTGTTGACGTAATTTGCTCTCTCTTTCTTTCTTTAGTTATGTGTCAGTAATAAATAGTGGAAAGCAATATTTTTTCCGAAGAAATTGCATACTGGGCCATGTATATTTTATCCATTTTATACTTTAGAATAGTAAATTGTTTAAAATATTTTAACTGCTAATTAAATTTGATTTAATGCGGAAAGAGAATGTTTAATTAAAAGGATTTAGGTTGTGAAATTTATCGTTTATTGCTATTTTGTGTTTTATATTTCAACCCTTATATATAGTTAGTATCTAATACAATAACTTGGAAATATTTTATATAAGAAAATGCTTTTCACGCACCTAATATCAATAAACAATTTTATATATATATGAAATCAATGACTTTATATTATGGAATAAAACGCGGAAAAAGAGAAAAATATATTTCTTACAGTGTGGAAAATAAAGTCTATTTCTATGGATGGTTGGTTTTCACTGTGTAACAGCCAGTTTTATAGAAAAGTTGCCTGCATTTTGTGGAAAATGTTTCACGCTTTCATTTAAATCGGTCATTCATTACTTTAACAGGAAAAAGTTTTCAATATGCGATAGAAAAATCTTTGAATACGTCACTTAATGGCTGCCAATTTTATTGTAAATGTGTACATTTAATTTTACCACCTGTGTCTCACATTTTCCTCAGAAATATGCTAAAATTCATCGACTTCTTAATCTATATATAGAATTTATCCACGCCATCATCTTCCTTAAAGCCCTTGTTTTCCTTTTTGAAGACTAAACTATTAGGTCCAATTTTCTTTTAACCCCTTCAAGTTTGCTTATTAATGAACTAATTATGGTTTAGACTAACAAGAAACTAATATTAAGTTGCGAAATTAATAAAAAAGACCTGGTTCAATAACCTAATCCACAACCTGGTCCAATAACCTAATCCAAAAATTTCTGCTAAAAAATTTGCTAAAATTCATCCACTTCTTAATCTGTATTTAGAAATCCAACAATTTTGTATACATAAATCGAAAACTTAACAAATTAACAACATTATAAATTATTCTACATGTTAAATGAGAGGAAACAATATGATTTACAGCGAATTGTTAAATGGTTTAACAGTGTACCCATGCATGTACTTTACATTAACTTATTGATATAAGCGGAAAATTGTTCACTTAACTGTGTAAATTCTGATATGCAGATAAGAAGTTTCTGTGTGTTGTAAGGCCAGTAAATTTCACTTAAAAACTCTCTTCCAAACACACACACACACAACACTTAAACTCCATTTACATACTTATTTGTTTTTAAAGTGGTTGCTTTTTAATTAAAGCACGAAATATACAACTGTGCTTAAATTGTTTACAAATTTTTTTTGTAACGAAAATAAATCGTGTATTATATCTTTTGCCAATATTCTATTCATGTCCACTACTACATTGTAAAGCTTTTCACTGTGACGTCACATTCGTATATTTATATACATATCAGTCGCCGTGTATTCCTTTTCTATGTTTCTTCCCATCCATCCATCCATCCATCTTGACATCATAAAGGATTCAAGAATTCTATGAGGCATAGAGCTATCATGTCGTAAAAAAATTTCATTTTCCATTGTAGGAAATCATATGTCAGCTAAGGGGATGGAATATTATGTGGAGGGGTTTTTGTTCATAAAAGAGAGTAAAGAAAAAAAAATTGAAACAAATTTACTGTAATTTTCTACCATTTCTTTGTTTTTTTTTACGACACGAATTAATTTTAGACAATGATGATGTTCTAAATGGCATGTTTTCAATTTTACACGTAAATATTTAATCCATTTTCAAGTTAAATGATAAGAAAACTAATTTATTATAGAAACACAGTTTAACTGTTTTAGTTTATTTGCCTAATATATCTTCAGAACGAATTTAATCAATATATATTCTGTTTAAATGAAACAAAGGGAAATCATTTAAAATAAAATTGTTTATGAAAAAATAAACACACTATAAATTTCTACGTATAGGTAATTTATTATTTAAACATGTAAAATACATAAGATGTTCATATTCATTTTGTTGAAGTTTATACGTACAATTTCCCAGGTGTTTTAAAAGAAAATATCTTGGAAAATATAAATAATGTGAACAGCGGGATTTGCGAACATGAGAGAGTCTTTTTGTGTTGAATATTTTATTTTTTTCTTTTCAAAAAAAATAATATACAGTAGAAAGATTACAATAATAATTAAACGAGAAGCAATCAATTTTATTTTGTTGGTCAGAAAATGGTTCATTGATTTAATAAACAATTTCTTCTACCTAGTTTATGTTTTCCGTTTTGTTCCATAAAATAGTAAACACTAATATCTTCCGGATTGCTGCATCATTCCCGGATATGGTCATTAAATCCAGAACCCCCATCATCATCACTTGATCAACTTAATAAATGGTTCAGCTTATCTTGTTTCGTACAATTTTCATCAAAATTCCTAAATACAAGCCATTTTTATAGCTTGTAAAAATTTTTATTCTTTAATAATGTGTATGTGAGTTAAATTTATATAAATAGAAAAAAACTAGACGTGAAATAGAAAAGTTTTTTCCTTTTTCTCGGTTGTGTGGTGTTGAAATTCAACAAAAATATATATACGTGTTTATAAATTTAATACCATTAAAAATAACTTTAGAGCTTTAAAGTTCCTACTTAGTAGAAAAGGAGGAAAAACCCAAAACAGAGGGAAAACAATGTCCATAACTACACCACCAGTTTATATATTTTTACCTCTTCAAGTATACTTTGAAAGTTTTCTAAACAGCTTTAATTTCAAACATCAAAATTAAATTCCAACTTTATAGAGACAAAAATGTTTTCTATTTGAATTGCATCTATTACAAAATTATTATTTTAATAACAAACGGAATTAGTTGTATTTATTATATACGAATATATATTTATGTGTTTATTTGCTGGTTTGATGATTGATTAAAATTGTGTAAAAGATAAAATTCCAATTATTGTACTGAACAAAATAAATCATTTGTTATTTTTTCAATATTTGTTTTAAATAAATATAATTGTTATAATTATTCATAAATTTTAAATATGCACAAAATGTATACCAGTTAAAAAAATATGAGAATTTTCTTTAAAAATAAAATTTCGGTTTTCAATTATGAATACCTATATCAACTAAATACACATATATTTTGAAACCGCAATCAAAATTTTATCCAACATTGTAATTGCAAAAGCCTCCAAAGTCTAGTATTACATTTTGATATATGATATCATATGTTTTAACCATAAATGTATGTAATTACACACAATAAATGAATATTTTAATCATTTCCCATTTTGCAACAACGTCCACTGTCGTAAATTATTGTTTATCCGAAGAAAAATACGACTTTTGTCCATCATCGGCACGTTTTCGTTCCCATTTACATTCCAGACAATTTTGTTTCAGCCATCCAGATGGAAAATGTCATATTTGGATTAGTGTTGTCCTGGGGGGACTCAGTATGTTGGCAAAGGAAACAGGCATTACTGTTTTCCTGCTAAATTTGGCTTATGACTTCTACCTTCATTGGCCAGGCGTTAGACGGTACGTTAAAATATTATAAACTTTCAGAAAAATTGCACAATTTCCACCAGTTTCATTTCATAAATGAATAAAGTGCACAACATGCACACAAGAAAAACTTATTAAAAATGTAATTTTAATTAACGCCATGTTTCATATTAAAAAAATTGTTGAATTTCTGCATTGTATCGACGCCACATTTCGGATGAGTACATTATGGAGCTTTAATTAAGCATTTTCACATTGTTTACAGTACAATGGTGGAAGTAAAATGGAATGCTGAAGCGATGCAGTTTGCAAATCGTGCAGCAAAAGTTCTTACATCGGTAAGTTATGCAATTAATTTAGTGTAAGAAGAAGTTTCACCCACTTGCCTCATAATCTAATCAATAGAATTTTATTATACTATTTAATGATACCTATATACTTTATATAAACTTGTTAGTGATGTTAATTATCTCGATTAAAGTTTGCGCAAAATCGATTCGAACATAATAATAATATAGAGAAAATTTTGAGCTTTTATTACAATTTTCTATTATAATATATAAAAGTCGGTTTTCAGTTGTAAAAATTTTTATCATCCACTGAATGACAAGCGAACATAAATCATAAATTTTATAACGTTTAATAATAAAACTGCACATGCGAAAAAAATATATAATATATCGCAAAATGTTTTATTATTTAAGTTTATTATTAAAATAAAAGCTCGTTTATAACGTGTGGATAATTTCGAGTATATAGTAGTATATTTTTAATACATTATAAATTTCAGACTCTTCTGATAAAATAAAAATAAAAAGCACTAAAGGTTCTGTTTCTTTTATTACAGCTTGGTATATTACTTGCCGTCAGGTTGGCACTTTTACAAGGGTCCCTGCCCAAGTTTTCCCAACAAGATAATCCAGCAGCTTTTCATCCGTCACTATATGTTAGGTAAGTTAATTTAACATGAAGAAATATGATCCCTTTACCTTGAAACATACACATTCTTATACAAAATAATACACTGGCAAAAGCTTTTATTACAACCGAGAAGAGATTTTAATCAGATTTGCCGAATTCTAACATATATATGTAGAATAATTTACCTATTTAATGTTGTATTACTATCACTACAAGATAATATCTTAGTTGTGTAAATGTTGTTAAAATTTTAATCATATACATTGTAGTTTCGCACATAATTAAACTTGTTTGAATTGAGACTCCAATTCGTGTCAGACTAAATTAAATTCACATCCACAACATGATACTAATTATGTATTATATAAACATGTAATAACTGAAAATAGGTCGAAAAAACGCACATATGATCGATTTTTATATAATACATACAAAACAGTTGATTGTAATTGAATTAAATAACGAATATCAATGTTTTTTGTAAAAATTTCGTTTGTTAAAAAATGATGGGAAACAATTAGTAATATAATAAAAATATATGGTAACATTAATTTTATCATTTTGTGAACACGTATCAATATTCATTTATCATTTATATGTACAAACCAAGTTAATAAAACAGCATATATATTTATGGTTAATAAATAACGAAAACAAACATTTCAAGTATATATTTCATCATATATTTTATTTAAATACGCCATAATCAACGTGTAATTAATTTAAACATTATTAATGAGTAGATGAACAATTCAATCTATTTTTTTTGTGTGCAAAAAGCCCGATAATTATAATTAGATAAAATTTCAACGCTAATTTTATGTGTGGAAAAGATTTTTGATTCTTCCATCATCAATTTGCTTTGTATTTAAGAAAGTTTCCTTTGAAATTGTGAAATTTTCATTTAAAATGTACATAAATACACATTATATAATGGGAAATTCATGTGTCAAAGAAAAAGTTTCTATTTCAAAGAATCGTTTTTGTTTTGTTTACATTTAACAAAAACTTCTTGTACGCTTTTGGGGCTTGTTTGTACGCTGATCGATGACTGAAACTAAAAGATGGATGTTTTCGTGTATTGAAAATTGATTTTCGATTCAAACACATATGATAATTAGTGAATAATGTTCGCATATTTGTATGAAAATTTCAATTTTATATACAAACTGTCTGCAAAGTTTTAATTGAATTTCTAGCATCTATATGCACATTTAATTTGTTATGTTTGCACATATGCATATATTTTTGATGCAATTTCTTAAAAGTGCCCTTAAGCATTGTCATATTTCTGAAAATGATATACTCTCTATTACAAAATTGAATATGCAGATGGAATATAATATTAAATTTCCTTCCATTTAATCTAATTTCCTTTAATAACAGTTCCGTTCTTGTCTTTTAAGATAAATTGACAACTAAACAATATAATTTAACTTTTATTCAAGTGAAATTTTAATGTTGATTTCAAAGTACAGCATGATTTACTCGCATCAATTTGAAGCACTTTTAATATATTTATATGAGGATAAAATTTCATTTCATCACTACATATAACATATATATTCTATATGAATTGTTTAACTATGCGTTATATAAGTGTAAACAAGTTTTCTCGAGTGTATATATTTATTTAGTTTCCATTTTCTACAATGTCTACTAACTTTCTGTAATAATATTTATCTGTAGTTTGTAAATGTAATATGCAAGTTCAACTAGACCCTTTACAATAATATACCAGAAATGAAGTTTACTTTATTCCTATATACTTATGTGTTAAAGCAGTGATAACTGGCTTGTGTTTAGAAAGGGAAAACTTTTAAACATGGCTAAGAATAAATATACACATCTTAAATCCATATTTATTTTAATTAAATTCAAACTGCCAAGATTCTCTGCATACAATTTGACAATCATATAAAATTTATATCCATCTATGCTAGTTTCAGCTTTACAGTATATTGAACGGCTATAAAAATTGTTGATTTATGATTTTTCAAGATTTTTACAACCGGCGCATATGTGGAACGATATAAACTATATATGTATAGTAAAATCGGTCAGATTCAAAATATATTAAACACAAATCCCATTTAAATAAATTCAACTTGATAATTAAATTTGAGAATGCGAATTAATCAATATCCACTTCGCATTAATTAGTTAAAAAAGCATTATTATGGTGGAAGAGCGTTTTATTAGTACCGGCAATGGAATTTCATATAATCATCAATTTCGAGCATCCTATAAAGTTCTAATAACACTTTATTAGTTGTCGTTTAGTCTTTATTATTAAATTCTAATATGCATTTTATGATCGTGTGATCTAAGTAGCAACCATTTTCACAAGAAGACCCTTTCACATATTCAGCAAATTTAATTGCAATACAAAAAGAACACCCCTAACATCTCCCATGTGTAATCTTGGAGCACATTTATTACTTTTAACTACAAATTGTCTAGTTTTCATGTTTTATTTTAACCGCACACATAATAAAAACGTGTCCCAGCATTATAGTAGGAAGAATATTTTGTAGATTTATATAATTTCTGCAGTAATAAAACACAATGTGTCGTCTTTTTGCAGATTGTTAACATTTTGCTATTTGGCTGCATTTAATTGGTGGCTACTTTTATGTCCAGCCACACTGTCACATGACTGGCAAATGGGCTCTGTGCCATTAGTGGCATCGATAAGTGATACAAGAAATTTGGTGACGTGTTTCTTCTTCGGCATCACGTTATTGTTGGCCATAAGAAGTATTTTCGATTTTGAGGTAAGCTATTTTTTAATATAAACGTAAATATTTGCTCAATTTTCTATATAACGTGTAATATGACATAGAAAATAGAGACAAATAAAAAGAAAATGCTTCCAGTTAAATCTTTTTGGAAGCAACGAGATATACACACGGATATATGGCAAAGTTATAAAATAAGTTATGGCTTACAAATAAATAAGATGAGGTCTATATACAACATCCAACCAAAACCTTTATCTAGTAAGTCCCTTTATATAAGATGTGATTGCATAAAACGAAGAAAAGGTAGAGAAAAGCTCTTTGTGTAAAAATTTTTACGGAAAAACAACGTTTAATTATAAACAACATACTTTTTTCGTCCATTAATGTATTCCTCTTCATTATTTTTTTAATATACAACGAAAAACTTTATGTAAATATAAAACATTTCCATTTTGAAAACTTGTCGGAATAAACAAAATATAAATTCATACGAATTTAATGGATGTTACAAAAAGGATTTATTAAAATATTACTCTAGTTGTACAACTTTTATATTTGCCCTTTTGTTGTATATACACCCTTTTCACTAATAGACTTAATAAAGTTTTAAAACATTTTTGAATAAAATATTACAAAACAACCAAAAATGGAAATGCCATTTTAAATAAATTAGTTATCCACAAATAGTAAACCTTTCCGCAATACACCTGTGTGTGTATATTTCAGTATTTCTTCATGAAAATTGAATGAGTAAAATGCGTACATAAAATTGTTACATTTTATTTTCGAAATATTGTATAATAACGTTTCTATTCACTTTTATGATCCCTTAAATGATATATGATGCTTGCTGCAACTACAAGTTCGTTTCCTTTATGACATTTCAGTGAAAAGTACCCACATTGTGGTTGTCTATTGGCGGTTAGTTTATTTCCTTTCTATACCATCTTATTCATACCACATCATCCGTATGGAAATCTTGATAATATCATATTATACGTGAATTTTAACTACCTCTTTCACACGAAACATCGATTTATTTTACATTTTTCACGTGTTACATACATTGACAATAATTGGAAAAAATAATAAGTACACAGAATGGTTTTCATAGCCAATAAAAGTGTTTAGTGATGTATAAACGGGCCTGATAAGTGAACTGACTATGACAGTTAATCTATGAATACAAAAATGGCTCGTTTTTTCATCAAAATGGACAGTTTTCAGAGCTTGTTATACAATATATACATTTTTTTCATTGTTTGACTACTGTTATCGTTTAAATTGTTGCACATTTATGTTTGCTTTTATTCTTCGTATGTTTTTTTTTCGTCCAGTTCATCCGAAAATCAATATAACTAAAGTTGCAACAGTTTTGCGGCCAAAGGCAATCACAACGTCCACAATGACCCCTCAGTGACCACTATTACCTGTTCTCTCACACAGAATTTCCGTTGCCATATAATATACCTGACTGTGCAACCATATTTTATCAAAAAAAAAACTGGCCCCAATTGGATTATCTTTTCACGAAAATTTATTACAAAACTGTATCTTTCGCAAATTAATTAATATTCAGTAATTATCGATGTAGTGGATAGTATCCTGTGTTGTTTGACAAGGCAAACTATTCGGAAAAGCGATAGTTTGTAACATGCAAAACTTGATTTACATCTTCCTTTGTTGTTTGTTGTTGTTGTTTGTTGTTTGAAGTTCAATAAAACATGATAAAGCTATTTGTAGCATTTAATTTTAATTAATTTACTACCTAGATTAAATTGTTGATAAATTTTAAATTGGAAAATACTTAACGTATGTACTTTTTTTTTGTTTTTGCAGAATCAACGACATTGTCCAATTGTTTTGGGTTTAATGTTGCTCGTTTTACCGTTTTTACCAGCCACTAATTTACTAGTTACTGTTGGATTTGTTGTTGCAGAGAGAGTTTTATACATACCCAGGTATAATAATCAAAATAATATAGATTTACAACTCCTTTATTTATTATTTAGTATAATTTACAATGAAAAATTAAAACTTTAAGTTAAAGTACTGTTGCGTAGCACTTGTTTCACTGAACGCATCCGCGATAAAACTAAAATATAATAAAAATTCTCTTTTGAAATTCTAGCTTGGGCTCAATTCTTCTGACCGTGTATGGCATCCAGATTTTATGGAATTCATATTCAAAACATCGCCAAACAATTGTCTGGTTGATAATGCTTCTTCTTGCAACTGGCTGCCTAAGAACAGTTATAAGAAATCGCGACTGGAAATCAAGAGAATCATTGTTAAGGTAAACTGTTTTCACTTAACAATTTCGAAATTGCTTTTATCGTCCCCAGTTCTTAAAATAAATAACATGCGAAGGTATTTTCCAGTGAAAATTTATGGCTATACAGTTATTTTTTATGTTGTGTATAACAAAATTGTTGAAAAAATTGGTATTAAAAATTTTACAACTTTTTCTACAGCCGCATATACGTACAGTGACTTTTTTCCCATGTAAAAACCTAACTAAATAATTTCATATGAAATTATCCATCGAAGTAGGATATAAAATATGGGAAAAGTTCGACAGTTTCGATGTAAACTTTAGAATTATATTATTTCATACATATTCCTCATCATCCCCAACATACAATTACCACATAATAAATTTTTCAAGTTACTTTTTTATATATTTCATTCCATTTTCAAATCCGTGTTAGATTTGTATTAAAAACAATAGCGCGAAATAAATTTTTAATAAAGTAAATCCCTCTTTTCGGCTTATTTCTGGTTTGATAAATAATTATTAAAGTAATTAACTTTATGAATTGTTAATTTATTTTAAACTGGGTACTTTATAATTAACTTTATAAACTATATATGTATGATTTTCATCATTAATGAGTTATTTTTAGGGCCGGCCTAATAACATTACCGCACAATGCCAAGATGCATTACAATTATGCGAATTTTCTGCGGGACTCGGCACGACCGGAATTAGCAAAAAGTCATTACCACAGGGCACTCAAGTAAGTAATCCACTTGAACAATCAATAATAATAGTGTGTAACAATGGGGGCTTTTGAGATGATAGAAAGGGCTCCTCTTTACCATTATTATATTGTACCGGAGTATGTATATATCCTAAGGGGCTGTGTGGTCGACAGATACCTCTGCATATACATATATAGTCGTCCCAAAGATAAAATAAAATTATGGCCTTTGCTGATAATTAACTCCAATAATCCTAATAATATAACAATAGACCATTTATTGAGGTACCCGTACTACAATCCCTTAGTTTTGTACCTGGGCCCATAGTTGCCCAGGCCCGTATTTGGAATAATAAGACATCGATGGAATCAACTCATTCTCTATAAATGTTATGTTTTTAATTTAATATATTTATAATACATACAATTAAATATTGTGAAAAATTAAAACAAGGTTTCTTCATATTATATCCCTATTACACCTAATAATAGCATTAGATGGAAAAGTAAATTCATGACAAATAAATATAAAATTCATACTACGGACCTGGCAATTTAAATAGTACTACTTTATTGCAGGGGGCTGGAAAACCGATTAGGCTTCTTAAAGAGTCAAAGTTGTAATTTTATTTTATCTTTGGGACGACTATACATATAAGCTGGTACTAACAATATACATACAAGTTTCTCAGAAATAAGTAAAACACCCACTTTTCTCACACTTAAATTGCAAAATTTAACGTTATTAAGCAAAGCCGTTCCTATTAAATTAAAAAAAATTAATTGATTTGTTATGATTCAAATAAATGTAGAATTTACTCGTATAGCGAATTACTTAAATTTTTCAGTAAAAAGTAAACCTTTTCTTGTACTCAGTAATGCAATAGAAAATTAACTAATTTTGGCGCTAAAAAATTTGGAAACAATAAATAAGTAAATTGTTATTTTGTGCACTAGAATATAAATTTCAGTGAATTTCTGTTTT
>SSSI01010235.1:0-14215 GCA_004796505.1 Oryzaephilus surinamensis
TGTTTAAAATTTTCTTTTTATTATAACTTTTGTATAAATTGTTGAATCGTTCTGAAATTTGGTACACATGTCCGTTTGATTCATAAAATATATTCTACAAAATTTCAAATCAATACAACAATTTATAGTAAAATTATAATAAAAAGAAAATTAGAAATACTTTCAAATGGACGCGAATTGACGAGTTTCGGATATTAACAAAAAAGATTCGTGCGCGCGCACGTGTTCTGCGCCTATTTGAAGTTGTGGATAACATCACAAAACTGAAAATTTTGAATTGTCGAACAACGTCAGAATATTTCATTCAATTTCATTATTCGTTTCACTTTAAAAGTTAAAATATTTTGTTAAATATGCTTTGCTTAAATTTGTAAGCATTTTTAAGCTTAAATTAATGCTTAAGAGCATTTTATGTTCATAAATGTAACCAAAATCGAAATTTTTTTCAAAAAAGTCAAGAAGTGTATAAAGTTACATTCCTTAAACGCAGAACATACGCAGAACCTATGAGTACGTCTAAATAGAAATACGAAACTCGTCATATAAATACATACAATGAAGATGAATTTTTCCGTTCGCATCGATGTGAAAGTGTTTAAAATTTTCTTTTTATTATAACTTTTGTATAAATTGTTGAATCGTTCTGAAATTTGGTACACATGTCCGTTTGATTCATAAAATATATTCTACAAAATTTCAAATCAATACAACAATTTGTAGTAAAATTATAATAAACTGAAAATTAGAAATACTTTCAAATGGACGCGAATACACTTTAATTTGATTATAATTTGTTTTCTAGAGGGTGTATTAAAGAATGTGCCAACATCATTAGCACCAAACATCAGTTTATTTTGTCGTCAATTAATCGATTTGTTGAAAATTAGTGAAAAATGTCAAATATTATTAAGTAAATTTATACCAGCTTATCATCATCATTTTGGTACACAATGTCGTGTCGCCGATTACGGTTATACGAAATTATCCGATTTACTTGAATCATTACCACATGTTGTACAAATAATCGGTGATGGTTTTCGTAAAATGATCACATTAACACATACAACACAAATGAAACGTTTCACATCAGATTTGTTGCGTGTTTTACGTGCCCAACCATTGAAAAAGATCTCAATACAGGAATTTCCAATAGCATTCGAAAAAGTAATGAACAAACAATTCAATTCGGTCGATTACGGTCTTTGTATGTTCGATGATTTGTTAGATGAGGTGCCAGAAAATACGATTGTACGTGAAAATGGTGATATTGTCATATCGATACCGAAACGTGAACAAACTGATGAAGAAATTTTACGTACAAAACAATTTGTATCGGAAGTAATTGATTTATTGAAATGTACACCACATTATACGATATTATTTGATCGTTTTATACCATCGTATCATCATTATTTCGGTTATCAATGTAAAGTGTCCGATTACGGGTTTACGAAACTGATTGATTTGTTTAAAGCGATTCCGGATGTTGTTGAAGTGAAAGAATTAGATGGTATGCGTGTTGTTAGTTTAACATTAAGTACATCATTGAAATTGTTGGCGAAACGAATTTATCAAGCAATACGTAACACGAATATGTGTTCAATAAAATTAAATGAATTGCAACATGTTTATATAAATGAATTTGGCTATCCATTGGATCCATTTAAATACGATTGTCAAACAATTGATGAATTAGTTGAGAAATTATCGGATTGTATTGAAATTATACATAGTAATGCTGGTACATTACTTATGGCATACGAATTAGATACAATACCAATGTTGTTAATACGTGGCTGGGCGTTATTTTTGAAACCACCGTATACGAAAGAATGGTCCGTATTTAAATACGAATATCGTTGTAAATATAATACAAGTTTTGCTAAAAATGATTTATATGAATTAACAAACGTGTTTGTTTTAACAAAAACTAGTATATCGTTGACAAATTTATTTATATTAGCAGCGGAATTGTATAATATATTAATAAAAAATTTGTATGGTATACATTTTGATGATATTGAACAGATTTATCACACGTATTATGGTAAACAATTGAAATTGTCCGATTATAATGTACAAAGTGTTGAAGAGTTTTCAAAAAAATTTAATTTCATCTTTTTCGTACATCAGAAGAAGAGAATTGTTGTTTTGCATCGTAATTTACATGAACATTGCGTGAATACATGTGAAGAAGCAAATGGTTTGGATAGAATTAATGATATAATTAGTAAATGGCCGATTAGTGGTGAAAATAAGGCGAAATTAAAGATCAAAGCAATAAAACCAGATTCACCACCAACACCGAATACAATACCATGGAGTCCGCCACAAAATGAATTAGTAAGTGGAATTTTAAATGTTAGATTTAGTAGTGAATGATTCATTTTTGTAGCCATTTTCGATTAATTTACCAATTGTACAGAATCCGGTATTAATTGGTGATCCAACATCATTGATGTCACCGTGTCGGCTGTTGTTTCCATCTGGATTTTTTGGTGATTTAGTTTCTGCACCGGATCCAAATGAACTGCCAATGCCCGATCAATTGATATCGAAATCAAATATGTCCGATGAATCAGCGGATTCTGGTGTTAATTCGAAATTGGAAAATTCACCATCAGATTCTTCATCGTATGATAAATAAAAAAAAAATAATATTTCTGCCATTCCTACGAATTATATTTTTTTGCATGTCTGTGATTGTGTAGTGTTTAAAATTGTAGGATTTTAATGTTATTAATTATTCATTTGTTTGTCATTTATCTCATTTTTTTTTTCGTTCGTACTTATAAAGTTAAGCAGCAATTTTCTCGCCCTATTTTTTACAATCGTGAATTATTTTTGTTTTATAAAGCCTGTGACTATATTACTATATTATATTCAAACTTTTCTTTTGTGAAATTTTATGTATATTTTGTTTTATGAAATTTGTTACTGAAATTGGAAAACTTGTAAGATTGTAAAAATAAAACTTTGTACTTTTTCATCTTAGTCTATTTTATTTGCAACAAGAAATGTTTAAATAAATGTACAATTTTTTACTACAATATTTATAGAAATGATTTGTTTTTTATTCGCTGGCAGTGTTTGTGTCTTGTTTCATTCCACTACCAACTGGACCGTGTCTACGTTCCCATACTAGACGATGTTTCTGTTTCATGTAGCATTTTTTAGCATCATCGTAGCCCCCTAAATCACCATCTGAAATACAGCAAAATTAGTTTAAAATAAAAGATTTTAACAAAATTGTATACATTTTGTGAACCAGTTGGTTTCGGCCACTTTGTATTGTTCATAAATTGGTGCACATTTCTCTTCATGATCAGGTCTTTCGTACAAGAAACAATCTTCGTATCTAGCACGTAATATTCTCAATATTTCCGAATCAACTTTTCTACAAAATGATTACATAACGACCGTTTGTTATGGTTATTACATTGTTATGGTTAACCGATGTTTACCTATCTCTTTTGTACTGTTGATTAGCCTCAAATATGCACACAACATCATCTGAATAACATTCATCTATTGATGGTACACGACGGAACTTTTGATGGTACCATGGGTAATGTTTTTGGTTTGGTTCGACGATATTTTCTATAAATAGTACATGAACAATTTTATAAATATTTCCATTGTACTACTAGTTAACATATGATTCATTAAATAAAGTATTTTTAAAGGATTTTAATTTATTTTTTATGTAATTTAAAAATATTGAGGTTAGGACCTATTCACCTCGCACAAATTTTGCTGGAACTATAAATAGATCTCCAACTGCCCATATAAATCGTTCTAGTACATTTCTGGGCTCGGGATTAGCCATTATTATTAAATATTCCTCGTGTTAGCAAAAAATAACAAATTTTAATAAACTAATTAATTCGGGCACCATTTGATGTCAAACTTTTAGGGATTTTTAAGTTTTCGTTACGTGAAGCAAACCCTTAATTTACAAATTAATTAAACAAGTTTCATGATATTTATGAACTTTAATAAGATTTTTATTTAATTCTTTTCTATAATTAAATTGTGATTAATTTAAATAATTTGTTTTTATTAAAAATATTCATAAATATAAGTTATTTGGTTTTACACTGTTGGCGACATTGTTTTTTAAATTTTTCCTACATAACCTAGAAATATTTTTGGAATATTTTGTTTATTTATTTAATATTTTAGTATTTTGTTATGTTATATGTTGTAAATACTTGCAAATTTTATGTGAAACAATTAGGCTTAAGATATTGTAGTATTAGGACAATGAAATATTTAAATGTAGCCGAAAAAAACGATGCAGCAAAAAACATTGCCTCAATTCTGTCTCGAGGGGCTTCAAATAGAGTAAATTTCTGTTAAAACATTCAACTGTATCTAATAAGCCTTATTTTAGAGGGAAGGATTCTCAGTGTACAACAAAATATATGAATTTAGCGCAACAGTATTAGGCCAACAAGCTCAAATGGTGATGACTTCAGTTTCTGGCCATTTATTAAACTATGCATTTGTTTCAACGTACAAAAACTGGAACAGTTGCAACCCCGTTTCACTATTTGACGCTCCAGTAGTAAAAGCATGCCCTGACGAGTTTAAAAACATCAAAGTAATTCATAAAATATGCTTTAAACAATAAATTTCCACCATTTCTTTATAGAGAACTTTAGAACGGGAAATTCGCTCATGCCAAGGCCTTATTATATGGACAGATTGCGATAGAGAGGGTGAAAATATCGGTTTTGAAATCATTAAAGTATGTACCGATATTAAACCAGATTTACGTGTTTATAGAGCGAAATTTTCCGAAATAACGGCGACTTCAATATTTCGAGCTCTAAATACATTAGGCCAGCCTAACAAGAATATAAGCGATGCTGTCGATGTACGAATGGAATTAGACTTACGAACGGGTGCCGCATTTACTCGTCTTCAAACTTTACGCTTACAGAAAGTTTTTCCACAAAAATTAGCCGATAAATTAATCAGTTATGGATCATGTCAGTTTCCAACTTTGGGTTTCGTCGTGGAACGTTATCAGGCGATGGAAGATTTTGTTGCTGAGCCCTTTTGGCGAATAAAAAGTAGCAGAAAAATACAATCTATTAAGTAGGAATAATAAAAAACGATTTTTTCAGTGAATCACACCGTAAAGAAAATTACTACTGAATTTACATGGAATCGCGAACGTTTATTCGATAAAAATTCATGTCAAGCGATATTAGATGTATGTAAAGAGAATCCACAAGCGACAGTGGAAAAAGTTGATAGCAAAGAAAAGAGTAAATGGCGTCCATTGCCTTTGGATACAGTAGAAATGGAGAAAAGCATATCGAGGAAGTTGAAAATCAACGCAAAAGATACAATGAAAATAGCTGAACGTTTATACATGCAAGGTTTTATCAGTTATCCGCGTACAGAGACGAATATCTTTCCTAAGGAGATAAATTTAACGAATCTAGTTGAAATGCAATTTTCGGACGGCGAATGGGGTCCATTTGCCCATCGAATTATGAACGAAGGCGGTCCAAATCCACGTCAAGGGAAGAAATCCGATCAAGCCCATCCGCCGATTCATCCAACAAAGTATACGAACACATTGCAAGGCAACGAAAAGCGTGTTTATGAGTTTATTGTACGGCATTTCTTGGCGTGCGTACACAAAGATGCGAAAGGCTTTGAAACGACAGTACAGGCCGATATTTCCGATGAAAAATTCACCGCAAAAGGTCTAGTTATATTGGAGAGAAACTATTTGGACGTTTATATTTACGATAAATGGAATGGGAAGGAAATAAATCATTATGAAGTTGGTGACCAGTTTATGCCAACAGTATTGGATATTGTAGAAGGCAATACTTCACCCCCGAAACTGCTAACAGAAGCCGATTTGATTGCTTTGATGGAGAAACACGGTATCGGAACGGATGCAACGCATGCAGAGCATATTGATACGATTAAACAAAGAGAATACGTGGGATTGCATGAAAATATTTATTTCGTACCTGGTACATTAGGAATGGGCTTGGTTGAAGGCTACAATAACGTCGGTTTGGAAATTTCTTTAGCCAAACCGAATCTACGTGCTGAATTCGAAAATGAATTGAAATTAATATGTGATGGTTTAAAAAATGCCGATACAGTACGTAGAGAACAAATTGAAAAATATCGACAAGTGTTTCAACATGTTGTTGAACGAATACAATCAATTGATCAATCATTGGGTAATCGTTTAAATCACCAGCCACAGCAAATCGAAAACGATTTATTCACGAATATGAATAATGACCTTAAAGTTGTTATGAAATGTAATAAATGCGGCAACGATATGATTTTAAGAACGAAAAAAGATGGAAATGGAAAGTTTTTAAGTTGTAATACTTATCCACAATGTAAAAACAGTGTTTGGTTTCCAAATTTGGTGGAAAACGTTGAAGTTTTGGAAGAAACTTGTAATTCTTGTGGACCGAATTCGAAGTTAGTTAAAATTAAATTTCGTCAAAATCCATTCATTGGTGAACCAAATCCGAATAGTTTTTGTTTGGCCGGTTGTGATGCGGACATTTTACAAGTTTTAGACGTAAATTCCAGTTCAGCGAATCGCACAGTTATGAATACAAGCAATAGACCTGCAAACTCAAATTCAAATGTTCCATCGATTACGAATACAAGTAATAGGCCCGTGAATACAAGCTCAAATAATCGAACAGGAATAAATACCAGTAATAGGCCTGCTGTAAACACAACTCTCGTTCCACAAGTTGTACGAAACGCTGGTAATGCGCCAAACAATACGCAAGAAATCGTTTGCATATGTAATAATGCGGCTAAACAGTTGACTGTACGAAAAGATGGTCCGAATAAGGGTAGGAAATTCTATAAATGTGCTACAGACGCATGTAATTTCTTCACATGGGCACCAGACGATGAATTATCATTGAATTCGACGAACAATATGCCACCACCTCCGCCGCCGCCGCCAGCGGCTGCACAAGTAATGAATAATGACGCTGATGAGCCAAATTGTAATTGTAATTTAGCAGCGGTTAAACGGCAAGTAACAAAAACAGGACCGAATACCGGTAGATATTTTTATTCGTGTTCGAAGGGGCCGCAACAGGGGTGTAATTTTTTTAAATGGTGCGATTCAGATGGAAATGATAGTTTTAAAGGTGGTAAATCGAATAAACGACCGGCTAGTAGTAGTACGCAACCGAGAGCCAAACGAAAATGTAGTAATTGTAAAGAAGAGGGCCATACAAGAAATAAATGTCCCCGATTGTAAAAAATATATTTACTTTTTATATTTTATAACTAGTGTGTGGTTTTATTTTTATGCCTTAGTTTGCTTAATTCCTTCTCTTGTATTTGGTAATCGGCAGTTGTTTGAGTTAACTGCAAATTGAATGAATTTAGAGCGAAAATAAAGTGGTTTTTCATAAAAAGTTTACCATGTCTAGCAGTACTTCGTATTTTAATTTTAACATATTATTTTCTTCTTCAAGATCGTGTATTTGTTGTTTCAATTTCATATTTGCTTTGTGTATATTCGCATTGTGTCCATTTTCTATAATTTGAAAGGATATTAGGAAAATATTGAAGAAAATTCCTTTTTTCGCACCTGGTATCCAGTGTCCGTTTTCAAAAGTTAAATCCTGATCAAATAAATTCAATTTTATAACACCACTTTCAGAAACAAGTTCATCTAATCTCTCTTTATTATTTCCATTTAATTGATTTCGCCTTAGTGGAGTTTTCTTTGGTGAAAATCGGCTTCCAAATAAAGGCATTCTTTTTCCACGAAAATACAAACAGAAACAAAATTTAGTGTATTTGTATTTCTGTTTTTGGCCACCCTGTTTCAGGTTTAGATACCAGGTTATCCTTAACGTCAAATAGATGGCAGTGGTTCACTAATCCTTTATTTTCATTAATTTCAACATTTCTTCTTATTAAATGAACAATTATGAACTGGTTTGTTAATTTACTCAAAAATTGTGTACTGAAACGATGAACATAATTATCAAACAATTGGTTGGTAAATATAGTTGAATATTTAATGTGGACGCCATTTTAGTGTTTCTTACGTGGCTGGCCGTTGTTTGGTATGAAGTTATTTGTCAAAAAGTACATGAAGAATATAGCAACATTTTAACTGAAGAAGAGAAGTTAATTTTTGAAAATAAAAAGTTTAAAATTGAAAAATGGAAAATACTGATTTAAAATTAAATTGTCCATTATGTTGTAACGAAACATTCAGTTCAATTGACTCGTTAAAATACCATTTATTAAGTTTGGTGGAAAATATATTTTGCCCTAATTGTAGCGATCGTTTCGAAAATATACAAAAATTAATTCAACATTTAGACGAGGATTGTACAAAGAGCGATAATGGGGAGAAATCTAACGTAGATTACATCAAAATTGAAATGATTAATTCATTAGATGAAGGCCAGAAAGATGTGGAAAAAATTAACGAACAAACTTTAATAAAAATAGAAAATGATCAAAATAAACAGCACATAGAAAATAGTATTTTGGCACAAGCTTTGCTTGGCAGCAACGATGAGGTGGACGAGGACCAAGAAGAAGTTAAACCAACTGAAGAGGAAGCCGAGGAAAACTCTGAAAATACGATGTATTTGTGTCAAATGTGTAACATAAACTTTAATTCAATTGAAGATCACTTAGAACGTTATCATCAGGGCGAAGAAGTCCTATTAGTAAGTTGAAAACAAAAAAAATATGCGTAAATAACATTGTGTTAAACAGGAAACTGAAGATGGTGTAGAGGAAATTACCCAGAAACAAGAAACTGTCGAAGAGGACGACGAAGACATGGAAGAAGTGTACGAAATAAACTATGAAGAGGACACCGATTCGGAGTCAAATTTTGAATCCGGCGTGAATAAAAATGAAACATTAACAGAAGAAGAGTGTATAGACAATGAGGGGCGCGTTTATACAAGAAAAGTAGTGAAAATCGACAAATTCTGGATGGAAAGAGAATCGAAAACACGTGAACCGAATGTACAAAAATACCGATTAGACAAAGTTAATAGTAAAATAATAAAAATTACGGACACTGAAGCGGAAGAAATTGAAGATAAAACATCAATTATAAAAATTTACAGTTGTCCAAATTGTACATTACAATTTCCACATTACGAACTATTTTTTAAACATAAATGTCGGCCAGCACAGTCAAACAAACCACAACAAAAGTATCGTTGCGAGTATTGTAATGTGTTATTTAATAGTTTAAAACAATTGCAAACGCATTTGAAGACGCACGTGGCCGATGGCGATGTGGATGATAGTGCAAATAAAACAACAACAGTTACATTGGGCCCGTACGAATGTAATGTATGCCAAACAAAGTTTCCATCATTTAAATCGTTACGTTTGCACAGTAGAATGCATGAACCGGTGCCAGTGAAGCACGTTGAAGCGCCAGTAAAATACACGATAACCGGCGATGAAGAAGACAATTCAGACAATGTGTTCACATGTCCAATATGTGAAAAATCCTACAATGTAGCATATAAAGATGTACATTTAAAATCGCACACTGACGTCGATATGATCAATTGTAAAATATGTAATCGTAAATTCCGTAAAGACAACATTGCGATGCACATGAAGGCGCATTCGAATGTAAAAAAGTTCACGTGTTCGTATTGTAAGAAGGCATTTGTTACATTTGATGCATTAAACGATCATATTACTAATCAGTGCCAGAAAAGGCAGTACGAATGCCAGTTTTGTGGTCGGCGATTTTCACGGCCACATGAAAAAGTTAAACACGAACGTATTCATACTGGTGAAAAGCCGCATGTATGCGAAGTGTGTGGAAAAGCGTTTCGTGTCAGTTATTGTTTAACGTTACATATGCGTACACATTCTGGTACAAGACCGTATCAATGTGAACATTGTAATAAACGTTTTAAATCGCATAGTGCTTACAATCATCATATACGGACGCATAGTGATGTGCGGGCGTACAAATGCCCGTTTTGTCCGAAAGCATTTAAAACGATGGTACAATTAGCCGGTCATAAAAATAGTCACATAAAACCGTTTTCATGTACGAAATGTAATCGGCCGTTTGCTAGTTTGTATGCTGTTAGGGCGCACATGGAAACGCATACGAGAGACAATAATTTGAAATATGATTGTTGGTTGTGTGGTGCATCGTATGCTAGGGCGTTTGCATTGAAGGATCATATGAAGGCCCAGCACGGTGATCAAGTTAATATGACAATAGAGGAATTGCAAGAACAACAAGATGGAATCGTTATTGGTGAAGAGGATGTGATTAATGAAGAGGTGGCTGTTAGTGCAAGTCAAATTGAAGTGGAAATGAATGAAGGAATGGAAATTGAAACACAGTAGATTCGCAATATTCCATTTACTAGTTATATTTACATTATATTGTTTTATCGAAATAAAGTCGGAAATTTAAAAGCCATTTTTTTAAGTTTACTAGTGCCATCTAGTTCAAATACCCAAAAAGTACGTTAACAGAAATCTACAATTTCAAATAATTAACGTTCTGAACCGATGGTTTTTTAAATTTTAATTTAATTTTTTTATAAATTATTTAATTTTCCATTAATACTGTTAAATATCTAATGGAAGCTTTCAGTATAACGGAAACGTATAAGTTTTGCTAAAAAGGAAAAGTACTTTAACGTAATTTATTAATTTTAACATAATTTATTTATTAACGGTTTATGTACAGAAAAAAATTAAGGCACATTATAAAAATACATTACACTGGCCTATATATAATATTTATATATAATCGTTTATGTCTTAAATATACAAATACAATAAAATGCATTAAGTACATATTAAATTTTTTGTTTTTTCATTATAATTACATCTTTCTTTTTATATAAAATTCACTTAAATTATTACAACATTGTTATAATACTTAAAAAACAAATCAAGATATATTTCGTTACCAATAATTTCAAATTGACCAGATTACACCAAAATGAAATCGTTTTATTTTATATAATATTTATTTATTATGTACAATAAAATAAAAACAAAAAAATATGGCCTTAAATAGACTATTTTTAAAATTAAAACAGTATATTTCCTATAATAGGGTATTATCCAGGCATAAACAAAGGAAAAATTAACAACAAGTCAATGTTGAGCAATAAAAAAACTAAAAACTTTATCACAAATTTGTAAATACAAATTAATGTAGTTTGATATTAAAACAGATATGCAAAACGATATGATTTCAATTTCTAAGAGGAAAACAGTCTTTTAAAAACAATTAAGTACAATTTGATCATATTTCCTCATAAAATGCATCGAAAAAAACTGGAATGTTACAAATTGAGCACGATTTTCTCAAAAATTAACGGGTAGATATGTTCGGAATTGCTTTATAGAACAAATTTGTACATTACCTTTATATAAAAAAAAAACAGAACAGATAGGACCTTCCAGAAAAGTTAATGTTTACATAATAATATTGTATATGTGTATATTAATTAAAAAAATCACAATTTACTGGAATCATAATTCTCTAAAGACCAATGCTGTCTATCCATATCACTATCACACTGTTCCATAACAAGTTTATTTTTGGCTGGATTAATTGCTAAACATTTATCACTGCTACCATGTCGTAGCAGTTTTGTATCTGGATCGTAGTCCCAATATTGGTTACCTTTACTACCATGGCACGGGTACAAAATCACCTCTTGCCCACTATAATCTAAACATGCTTCGTCGCGACGAATTTCACCACCCTTGCTGTACATCCAAAACTGCAAAAAAACGGAGAAAAAAACGTGTAAAAACGATTTCAACTACCAGTTTGCAACCGTCGTATTAGTATAAATAGCTTGGATTCAACGCTTGTTCCCATCACCGGACCGAAAAAAAGAAAGAAAAATCCTTAAAAAAAATTTATAGACAATCTGATGGTTGGAAATTGATTGGCGCGCGCCCGAATGAATATAAAATTCAACACAATTTTACGGTATTTTAAACGTTTCTGAAGAAACCATTATTTATAATGGTTTGGAAGTGGAAAACAAGCAGCACACCAGCCAGCCAGCCAGTTTTCACCACACCATCTAATCAACAAAGAAAATTACGTGACGCTTGGAAAAACGTCTACAATAAGTATATAACTCAACCAACCATCCCAAAAACGATTGCGCCCGTTTATTTATTTTTTTTAACACACACACACATTCGGAGTTGAAATTGTGTAGGTGTAGATTTTCCATAAAAATTGTTTAAAGGAAAAATGTATACACGAAACTACAGAGACATGTCAAAATGGGAAGAATTTACGATGGTAATAAAGTGTGTCGCCTTTTTTATATAGAAAATGGTGTTGTTTTAAAATTTTTACAATATTGTAACATAATTACTTAACTTGATTTTTTGGGAAAAATTTAAACTGTGTTCAAATATTTCCGTTTTATAATGTCATCATTTATCAAACTGTTGAATGGTTTTCTGTGTGTGTGATTTATTGGTTGTGAGTTTGAACATTAATTACTTGAAAAACAGAAAATAAGGCCACACAACTACCTATGTACAAAGATAAACTTTTACCAATAAAAGAATTGTCGCTTCATCAGCAACTTGAATACATGTAGGTACGGTGTGGATACAATCACATAAATAAACATAATACGAAAATAGAGAAAATTCCATAGTTGTATTTACAGTAAGCAGAAAAGTTTAAAACGAAACCATATAAAAATGGTGTGACATGTTATGTACGTGGCAATTGTAAATGTCACGTAGAAAAACCAAATACTCCAAAGGGGATGAGTTTAAGTAAACGAAAAAAAAGACACGTTTGACTTTTGTGTCTTGCAATAGTAAAAAGAAAATTCGATTATTATAATAAATGAAAATTAGTAAGAAAACTATTTACAACACCAAAAAAAATAATTGTTAATTTAAGAAGATGAAGACCAATATATCCTTCTTTTTGGCGTTACCTGATTGCCACCCTGACTATGGCATGGCCATAAACCGACCGATTTGTGTAAATCTTCTGGTTTACAAGCGGAATCCAAGCACAGATCACGTGGCATTGTTGCAATCTGTAAGAAAAATTAAACCTACATTAGTTATGATCTAATTTGGAAAATTTACCTGATTTCCGCCTTGTCTATGGCATGGATACAATCCAACTGGTTTATGCATATCACTTCGTCTAGCTGGTGAATCCAAGCATGTTTTACCACCGTAGCCCTTACTACGGATCTGTATTTAAAAATCAAATCACAATTTATACGAGTATATAAAAATAAACTATATAGAATAAAATTAATGTTGTTAGATTTTATAAAATGTATTATTTTGTTTTGTGTGTGTTAATTTTCCAACAATTCCTTCGTCGCCAGTAAATTTTCCTTAAATAATTCATTAGGTTTATCACAAAAACAATCTGACACTAATCGTAAATAGGAAACAGAGACGAGATATAGAGAGTGTATTGCATTGAAAATGCTTTTACCGAAAATGCGAATACACTAGATATACAATGGAAAACTGTTTTACATAGACAAACATATGTATTTATACATTTACTTAAACAACAAAATGTTTATCCTTTACTATTGAAATTTATATTGTTGGGAAAAGTTTTAAAGATATTATCGGCAAAATACATTCATTCGACTTTAGACATATATACAGGGTGTTCCAGAATAATGTGGACATATTTTAAGAGGTTATTCCTGAGTACATTTTAAGAAAAAAAGTCCTATAAAATCTTGTCCAACATCTCTTCGTTTTTGAGATACAGGGTGTTAAAGTTTTATGAAAAAATAAGGTTTTACTTAAATATTTTTGGAAATAATTAGAGATATGCCTGCTATTATACTGTTTAAAAAATCTTATTTAATAGGAAATTTAATAAGGAAACTTTTGTGTCTCTTGACATTTTTCGTTTAAATGAGTCGTTTTTTTAAAAAAAAGCGAAAATTTAACACGTGTCATCAATAAATCGAATTTCAAAAAACTGGTAATTTTATTTACCAGTTATTTTGTCGAATTATTTTTTTTAAAAACGACTCATTTAAACGAAAAATTTCAAGAGACACAAAAGTTTCCTTATCAAATTTCCTATTAAATAAGATTTTTTAAACAGTTGGTACAAATGTGTGCCTTAATAAATAAAATTCTTCTGTAAAATTTCATTTTAATATCTCTAATATTT
>SSSI01010236.1:0-15012 GCA_004796505.1 Oryzaephilus surinamensis
CCGCTTTTGCTTTCGACAATATATCCATTGTTTGGTTTTTAGACAACACAAGTATATGATGTCTGATGTAATGTTGCCCTCGGATTCCATAAGGACGAATTGAAATTCCAGAATTGTTTTGTTTAATTGGCTATCAACAGACAAACAATCAACATTTAAATGAATATCTAATCACACCATATTTAAGCTAATTTCAAGTTAATAAAAACGTAATAGTCGTTTACATTAGAGTTTGGGAGGTGAATGTTTGTGATCCGCCAAGCATATTTGGCAAACGAGCCGCAGGAGAGTCTATTTGCTTGGAGGATACATTATCGTATGCCTCCCAAACGAAATTTGTATTAAACTTTTTGGCAAATATTAAATGTGTTGTAAAGTAACATTTGGGTATATATAAACGCCTATTTTTTGAAATTTAGCTTTTATTTTAAACATTCTTTAAATGCCTAGTGTAAACCCGCTTATTTTACGGCATAGTTTTAGTGAGTTTTACAGCATAGTTTTCACTTTTTCTAACAATTTTCGATACTATACATAAAATCAGTTTTTTTGTCGGTAAAAAACAGGGCTTTTACGATATATGAGGACAAAAACATCAATTCGATATTTAAATAAAATTAAGCGAATCCACACACTTTTCGTTTCACCTCAAACGTCTGCCTTTGACAGACACTCCGATAACGGTTTTTTTTTTATAAATGAAGTTGTACAACACAGTTTCCGATTCGCTTCTAATCTAATCGAAAAATAACATTCCCTCTTTACTTTTAGTTCCACGAACCGGATGTCAAAACGTCAATATACATGAACACAACACAATATTGCACAGAAATGCATTATTCTTTATGAAAATAAACTTTATAACCAACTTATTAGTTGTTGTGTGGCCTAATTTAAACTTCCGCGACCGATATCATATTGTAATTAATAACAAAAACCTCACAAACACACACACAGAGGAGCAGATTTTGATGCGGTTAAACGCAAACAAACAACAACGACGTTTCGGAAGTAATTGCATTTTTCACACTCGGTTTAACAAGATTATAAATATGGTGATTGCATAAAATAAGGAAATGTAACTTCCTAATCTTCTAATTAGTTAAGAAACAATTACGAGATAATTGTTGTTTAAAAGAGCACGATTCTATTTCATAATATATATATTTGAATAAATGGAAATGTGCAATAAAGGTTTTCATTTGTGGTTGAAGCAGAGTTTCGTTAATATGAAAAGTTCGGTTGGAAATTCGCACATGAAATTATTGCAATACACGATCGCTTTTCCAAATATTACAGAGTCTAGAATGTAGATATAGCAGAAAATCATGTTTATGTAGTTTCACATATTAGATATATTGCGTCCATTTCTAGACTGTTGCGCCAGATGTGCCACACGATCCAAAACCATTTTAAATTGTTTTGACGTCCCTTATTCCTCCAAAGCAAGCTTTCGCCTTTGTCTAGTTTCAACACGGTGTGCTTTTCCGATGTATGGTGGTGGTGGTGGCGGCAGCGGTGTTATAACATTATATAATACGCTTCAACAATGTTTCCTAAGCTGAAATTGTTCATTTAATATTTCCATGCAAATATCACATAACTTTTCGAAAGTAATTTAGAATTGAAGTGAATAAATTCATCAGGCAGTTTGCAGGTGTATATTTAATATATTCAAAATATCTGAAAGTGAAAAAGAGAAAAACAAAATGGAACTCCTCTTTCAGTTCGATTTTCATTAAAAACTTGAAACCGCATAATAATAGTAAAAAGTTAATAATAAATAAAGTAAACCATTAACCGTTAAATACTAAACATTTATTATGTATAGAAAAGGTTTATGTATATTTTTTAAATAATTCATAACACACCGTTTTGCATGTCAAAGCAATAACTATAAAATGTTTTGACTTTTTAACATACAATAAAAAAAAATTAACTTTAATAACTTTTCATTGAACACAAAATATGGAACATTTCATGAATGTATTTTGATTTTATATTGAATTTATTTTACAATAAATTTTCCGAACAGAACATAAATTGTATTAGAAAGCCAACCTTGGAAATATATGAAAATACAGATGAAATCAGATTTTACTCCTGTTTTAACATAATAAACAGAAAAAAAAGTGATTTGCTTTTCCATTTTTATATTCAATAAAAGTTTTAAGCAAGTGTCGTTGTTTCGAATTATAATACCTCTTTTACAACTAAATATAAAATTGAAAAAAGAGCTTCGCATGCACACAAAATCTCATACATACACTTTTTAATCCCTGAACAGCCATAATTTTCCATTTTCGTACACAATCATATCATGTGAATAGTGTTTAAAATTGAATTTCCTGTTCTTTTATTATACACGAAAAAATATAAAGGCAATTTTCATATTTCCATCTACTTTTGTTAATACAACTATCCGTTCAATAAAATTCCCTTTTTATTAACGAAAAAAAGTGTAATAATGTCCGCATAATTCCGTGATCTCGTTTATTATATGCCTCTACAGATGAAGACCATACTTTTAATCAAGCAAAGAAAGTGTTAATCTATTTTTTCCCTCTTCAAAGACAAGAGAAATCAAGAAAAATATTATGTCATTTACAGGGGTTCATTCTCCCTGTTTCTGTCTCGTCTAATCTTTTTTTTTGGAGGCACTGTATACTTCATTTATAACTTATGAGTCGTAATAGAAAAGAAAAATAATAATTGTATTATAAAACGAAGAATATTAGCGCAGGATATTCCAGTCATATATGGATATGTATTTACTTAATAAATTGATAATAGAAAACAATGTAGAAAAATTCATAAAATATCTAGTGGAAAATCTCAACATTGTACAAAAAGAATACATTCAACATAATTTATGCATTAAAGATAATAGAAAATTGAGGTGAAAACCGGGCAACGCAGATATACACAAAGTAGCCCCAAGCCAAATGTTCCAACATTGTTATAAAATGTTGGTTTGTAGTAGATTATATAACGGGGCCGTACCGGTAATGGGAATGGCAAACAATAAAGATGATGTATACTGTCCCAAGCGACTTATACCAGGCATTTCTTTCTTTTTGCCCACTACCATCAACATCCACAACCACTTTCTACATAAACAATAATACACAAAAATAAACTGTACCTATAAATAAATTTTTATAACAAGTTGGAGTTTTTTTTCAATATGCTAATCACACTAATTTAATAATGTCCACAATGAATTTTCTAGTAATTTTGAGAGGAAAAAATTAAACAATCTCCCCATTGAAAGGCAACAAAAGTGAAACCTTTTGACGCTATAAAATTGCTATAATACTATATTATATACGTATATATGATGTAGTGAAAATAGCTAAGATATACTCACTTTTATGTTGGAAAATTAAAGTGAAAATTGAAACGTTACATTTACGTTACCACCTAATTTTCCTAATCTTATTACGATATTATATCGTGAAGTTAAAACCTCATATAATACCCCACATTTCTCGTTCTCATGTGATTTTCCATCCACTTTAAATAAAAGACATCGTATTAATGTGATACCGAAAATATTTTCCCGGAAAATGAGTTTATTTGTTAAAGTCTAACCAAAGTATTTTGATGGTTTCTTTCTAACCAAAATATTTTGCTGGTTTCTTGCACGAAGTTATGCATGATGAAGTAAACCCTTTTCTATACACACACAAAAAATAATAAATTTAATAAAGTCAGCCATAATATCGCAGAATACATATATATAGAATCATAGATGGTTTATAACAAAAGAGACTTTGCAGAAACTTTTGCATCACAGTCTAGAGAACTTGAACAACAACAACCACAACAAAGACAAACCACCACTTGACAAAAGTAAAAAGTAATGTCGAAGAAAAACATAAACAACAAGAAATTGCACAAATCAATTCACCAACTTAAATATAAAAAAATCATTTATTCGTATACATAAAGCCAGGAAAGATCGAAGAAATATAGACAACCATTGATAACCTATCAAAATTCATATCACAAACTGGCTGAATGGAATCAGGTTTCCAATCACCATGCTATTCTGCTTTTCTTGTAGCTGTATCTATATGTATATCGGAGTGGAAGAAGGTGGGATGCTGCATATGGACCCATACCATCGCTGATCCCTTAGAAACATGTATTGTTAAGCTCTTATACAACTTACAAGACACAAACACAAGCCAGTCTTATTCGTATTCAATTCCACAATGTGCGAATGTAAAAGGAAATTGCTTGAATGCAATACAACCAACAGTATAAAATAGAAAAGTGGCCGGTAAGTATTTCAATGGATCTGAGATGATGCATGTGTTTAAGAAAACGTCGGTAGAAATTTTATTAAAATACGTCCCAAAGCGACCAAATAAAACACTTTCTCAATATACGTATAAATTTTCATGAATTTTATACAAAATGTTCAGTGTGTGCGTTGAAAAATTTCATTGTAATCACGTAAATAAAAATTTTCCGTATAAATTATAAAATTTAAATAAGATGATAAAAAATTTCGGCAGTTTCCTGTGTATTAAATCAATTTTATTACTTCCACAGTTTTCTTAACGGCCGCATCTTTAAAAGTATTCTAGAAAATTACCTGATAGTAAATTTTTTTATTATCAAACACAAATTTTTTTCAGCAAACATGACGGCCAATAAAATTATACAATGTGTTTCAGTACATTTTACAAAAATAATTACATTATCAATCAATTTTTACAAGAGATATAACTAAAAACCAGTTAATACAAAAATGTTATTTACATTTTACGTATACAATAAAACGAATGTTGGTGATTGTCTGAAAATCCGCCTGAAAATAATAAATTCACGTCCACATACAATGTAAATAAATATTACGTTCGCCAAAACAACTAACACACGCAATCACCGTAAATAAACGAAAAAAAAATAATAAATAACAAAAAAATTTAATAATATAAAAGTTGCTCGGCTAAGGCCCGTTATTAGAAAATCCAACAATAGTACTGGCACTATTTCCTTCGGTCCAAAAATCGCTTTTTTCACCCTATTACCATCAACAATGATAAAAGGGAAAACAGTATACGAATTTACGAAAGAGTTGAAAATATACGTATACATATAAATTTATAGAAACACATAAATGTAGGATATATAAGAATAGATGAGAAAATAAGGAACAACATGTGTGCATCATTCAAAGAAGAAAAAAGAGCAGCATTTATATAAAAATAGACTGTAGTTTTATCTGAAAAAGAGAAGGCTCTTCCATAACATCTTGTCTGAGACACAAAAATACATTTTCCTATGTATATTTTGTATCATGTCTGGAATATTTCTTATTATCCAAACTGTGTTCTTATTTACTACATATATTCCCGTTTTTTTTGATATAGTGTCATATCACTTTTATGTATCAACAAAAAACAATTTATCTAGCACTTATATCGTTCTTCACACAGTCTGTGTGAAACAATGATGAAAAAGAAAAAAAGCAAAAAAGTGGAATATTCTTTTGTGGAAATATAAAAAGATTATTGGTTTTATAAGACAAGACGGAACCCATACTGGATCAAGGGAAAGTATAGAGCTGGTTTGTTAACTTTAAGGAATCTAACAAGTATTTTTCGGAACATTTCAACCGAAATAAGTTAATAATCCTTTTTTATAGCTAAACAAATCCGTTACGAAATTTTCCACCATTAAACGAAAAACTTTTTACAATCAACCATATAAATTTCACTAATAAAAATCATTTCCATTCTGTTTTCCCACAAATTAATATCGAAGTCATTCAACTGAAACGTATATGGAAAAATATGGAGAAAAAACGCAAGGGGTGACAACACATGCCTTTACATTGAATCTATGCATCAGAAATTATTTTAACAAGTTACATGGTGCATATCTAATATAATTTCACTTGCTACAATTATTGACCTGAGTAAAATGTAAAATATGGCATGGATAATTTGAATATAGCATATGATGAGGTCAAAATATTACAATTCAAGCATCCTTCCGCTCTTCCAGACACACGAAGTCTTCGGATATTATTACAGTTCGGAAAATTTATATTCAAATAAACGACCGACATGTACCCCTTTTCACCTATTTATTCATTTATTCCAAAACGGAACCTCTAATGAAGCTATTATTAGAAATTCGTTTCATGTACTTTTGAAATTATTGCTTCGAATATTGTTTCATTATGTTTTAAATCAATAAACAATTTACAAATACACATATATAATTTTGGTAATTCGTTTACGTATAAATTTTGGTTCAAATTTCTTCATGTCATCGATTTTTATCCATCTAATTGTGTAAGTATATATATTCGAATTCAAATATTGGTCTAGAAAACGGAAATTAATATAATTTCCGACTAAGCAAAATCCTTTTCACCACTAAAATATACTTTTAAAAATGGGTGCAAAAGTTTCTTGGAATATAACTTGTTTAAAATATTTACTGTCAATAGAAAAATAATTTAAGATATATATATTTGTTCTTGTATAAGCTGGTAATAATTCTCGTAAACCATTTTGTGCTAAATTTTTTTTTTTTGAACACAACAAAACTTTGGATAAAATATTGTCAGGATTCTGGATAAACTCCAAATACAATATAATATAAAAAAATTAATCAATACACAACAAAGGTTAGCAGAAAATCAAAATGTGTGTATCTATTTTCTTGTAAAAAAATAATTTAAAACATGAAGCAATGGTGACAACTTCATCATTCCTTCTTTACATTCAAAGCTGATATTTAGATAAATAGGTATATCGAATTTGATTGGATTCTGTGTAAAAAAACACTTCAACCAAACTGCTCCATTGTTTTGATAAGAAAAAATATCACCAACTTAATCAATATTTCATGATTTAATTACAATATATTGTTAATTGATTGTTTTTGCTCTGTGTTCAATGTAATCCATATTACCAACTTAACTAACACTCACAAAAAATGCTCTAATTATTGCTTCGAGCTAGTTGAAAATTTAATTTTAAAACTTTTCCACATGCGCATAATGCAAACATAAAAAAATAGAGTACAATATTCTCATAAAAAGCTATATAAATACGTAATGGATAGTGCATTTTAAAATCAATTTAATCCATCAGATATTTTTTAATTTAATCAATTAAAATTTAAAAAATTAATTATAATATGTACATATAGCGTCGCATTGGATTAACATGTAATCGTGTTATTTTGTTTTTCATAAAATTTTAAGATTTCTTTCAATATTAATTTAATAACAAAGTAATGCGCCGGTGTGCCTAACTCTAGGGTGGTGTGAAAACGGTACAATAATTTTATTCATCATTAACATAAATCTGAAATTTGTTTATGTTTATATTATAGACAATAATGGTATGTTACTGGACTTTATTCGTTTTTGGATTCATTTTTGCAGATTATCGAACAATCCAAATATTTATTTGCGAGCGCAATACTTCAAAGAAAACAACCAAATGTCTATAAAATTATATCACTCTGTATGTCAAAAATGGTGGGCTTGCGGACCCATGTTAATAAGAACTTTTTTTCTTAGAATTAACCATAGAATCACCCCCTTCATTTTTCCTACGACATACATCTGATATTTTAAAGTAATCCAACAACAATAGCAAGCTTTTTCAATTCCCCGAAGAATAACAGTCGTGTAACAAAAAACTAGCTAAGTATAATGTAAGAGTTTATAAAAGTTTTAGCAGTAACGAGCGGGGAATCAATTTAATTGAAATATGAGGAAAGTAATATCAAAATTTATTTCGAAATCCAATTGTATAGACTGCTTGAACCATATTTAAAAAGTAAACAATATTATTTCTGGTTTTCAATAAACGAAATCATTATTTCTGTTATTATGCATTGTATATTTTCAAATTAGTATAATTATGCTTCAAATAATGGAAACGGCATAAGGGTTAAATCGAAATGTATCATAATGGAAAACAATTTTTTTAGCCGTTAAACAAACACAATCAATAACAAAATATTTATTCACCTGCGTACCTTATATATACATATATTTGTATATGTCAATAAATCAAATGAAAAATGACATTAAAATTAATCTTATTCTACATTCTACATTTGTGCCATTTTTACAACCGCTCACATAATTCATAATGATAAATTAGAAAAAGCTCAATCAAATATACAACAACATCAATACAATTCCAAGAACCAGCAACAACTCAATATTGATAATAATAATTACAATGAACATGTGCTAAATAATATAAAAACTGAAATTGACAAACAGCAGCAGGAAATTGCCAATAATGGACCACCATCATCATCACCATTGGAAATGTATAATAGAAAAAAGAAAAGCGTAAAATTGTGGGATAATTGGTCCAAATGGTCACCATGCAGCGTGTCTTGTGGTAATGGTAAAATGACAAGATGGAGGCATTGTAAATCGGAAATGTGTGCACCAGGGGAGAAAGAGGCCCAAATTAAAACTTGTACAATGAGATCATGTTGATTTATTAAATATAATAAACAAAAAACTTCCATTACAACCAAAGTGCCATTATGTATAATTTCGTTTCCTAAATTGATAAAACAAAAAAAAGGTTTTTTCTGTTTACCATCAGGGTCAACAGAAATACATATATATAAGGGCTCCATTGGGGGTCATTGGCTTACACACATGCACGTATATTCCTTCCTCCATGCCATTATTTTCCTCTTAATATTTAATACAGTAACCAGAACATTATTATAATATCGCAGATCGCAGAACACATCTTGTGTACTCCAGATGGCCCTATTTTCCCTAAAATATATACATTTACCAAACCAAAATGATATTAAAGGGTGAACAGGGGGCGTGTTATACGTGCAAAAAGATTCCTTTTTATGTTTGTTTACTATTGTATTATTTTTTTGTTGTTTGGAAATAGCCTCCAAGTCCCAAAGGAGATGGAATCAACAAAAAAATATAAGATAACAATGGCAAATATTTATTTTTTATCTATATTATCAATAATGGTAATGCAGATGGTATGAAATATGGATCGTAATTAAAAATTCGATTATAAATTGCATAATAAATGATTCTTTTACACGTTGTATACATTTATTCATTTGAAAAGAACAATATAAATATAAATACAATTTTATGACTGTAATACAGAGTGTTTGCCGAATGCAGATGTCCCATTTTGATAAGTCATTTTATATCTGTAATTAAAATTCTTTTGTCTTCAGACAATGTGAATTATCTGCAATGAAAAACCTTTAAAATAGTTCTTTTTATGGAGCTGCATCTATAAATAGCTCATATAATCAACTAACATACATAATTAAATTCTTGAAAAAAGTACTTTAATATTTTTAATAAAAATAACTTTCAATAAACATAAAAGTTTAATATAAGAGTTATTAAATTGGAAGGAAAACGTTCTATTAGTTGTGGAAAATCGACTATTTTAATAAACTTTGTTTATCTTACAATTGTGAGCATATTAATAATTTGGGTACAAGTTTAAAGTTACATTTTCAAGCAATTATGTTTGGTTAATTGCAAAAGTTTTTTAAACACAAGTTGGAATTTTCAAATATATTTAAAACTAACAAAAAAAAAAACACTAACTATACTTTCTAGAGATAATTTGGTAAATTTTTCCTAATGATCATATATAGTTTTCGTGATAATTTTGTACAAAATTGTATTTCTCACTATATTTAACTTTTGAAATAATAATTGGTAAACAACAATTAACTGCATAAAATTAAATTCTATCAAACATTAAACAATAATGATTTTTTTGCTATTAATTAAAATTATAAAATACAGTATGAAACAAATAATTTTAACACATCTGAACAATTTTATTTAAAATTATACAATCAACCATAAAATGTTTGATAAATTTATATAAATCATAATAAAATGAAATATTTCTGTTGTAATATATGTAATACCAAAACAAAATTTTGAATTTTGCATCCGGTTTTGTATCTTAACCGGATATTAAATTATATCAGTATGGCTTTATTTATGGAAAAATCGATAATACAAAATTTAGTGGAAATTATGATCGAAAAATATTCATCTACAGATGTATATATTATATGTAGATCAATACATCGTAAATCAGTGGTCCACAATCAATCCTCAGTGGAAAATCGTGCAATATACGAATGTATAGTACATAGTCAATTATTGAAAGCAATTTCGAATTTGCACATTATCAATTTGACTTTGATAACTCGATATGTCAGTGTAATACAGATTTGCACACAATAGAACAACAATAATGGAAAAAAAGAATGGGTGAAACATATATTTAAAAAGGAGAGTTTGTGCATATGTAGTTTTACAACACAAAATATTCAGTAGGAAAACATGACTATTCCATTAAGTCGAATTTATGAAACAATATTCTCAGATATTATGGGGACGAGGGCCTCTTTTCCCTTTACAATACATAATTCAAAATGCTTTTGCATAGTTTTCGACTGGAACAATTCCCTAAACACCTTAAATCTGTATAATAATACATTTACGCAAAAGTGTATATAAATCCACAAAAAAATCGGAATATTTGACTAAATTCATAATAAAAAACTTGCCTTGTGTAAGATTGAGCTTCCCACGTAAAAATTATATATCTGAAACAATAATACAAAAATTATTAGAAATAAAATTGGTAGAAATGTTGAAATTTTTCACAATTCTCAATTTTTTCCATACTCCGTTCCCCACATTTTCAATTATTTGTACAAGTCAGCTTTATCAGTACTACAATACGCCGTCGACCAGAAAATTGCCTCTACTTAGAGGCCAAAAGTTTATATGGCACGGTAAAGTGCGCCCCTTTTGTAACTTCCAGACCAATTTAGAAAGCCACATCCATACATTTTTTTTTTTTCTTATATTCAGCTAAGTATGACAAATTATAATACACAAGATAAAGTTCTCTCTACGGTTTGTTCTAGTTATTATAATAAAACTACAAATAATCCGAATAATGCAAAAACAACATTATAACAATAGAATTATTAATTATTTTGATAAACAAAACCATTTTATTATTTAGAAAATGCGATATTATTCAATGTTGTATGTGATTTGATTAATTATACTCCTTATATTATATAACATAATTAATTAACTAAAAGATCTTTTAATTAAAACTGCTATCAGATTTTATATATTTAGACCCAGCTTGATACTTAAAATATATTAATAAATTGTAAATTAAATAATATATTTTGTTGAAAATTTAAATAGATATCAAACGAATGTGCGATTTCATTTTAAAATAACTAAAATAATATTTATATGGGTCCGAAATAGAGTTCATCATCATCAGTGGAAAAAAAACTTTTTTGCATGCAATTTCCCTAAAGGATACCTGATGTTTTCGAATGTATTAAAAAAAATCGTTTGAAACTTTTTTAATTTGGTTTATTCGAAAACTTTCATTATATGTACAAAAAAAAAACTGTTCGAAATCGATTAGTTTTATTTATATCAAAAGATTACATATATGGCCCATATCCATATATACCATATATTAGTTATCAATTATCATAAACTGTAGAATAATTAAATTTTGAAAAGCTATTTTAAGACATATTGTTGCCCAGTTATTATTATACGATGGCACACAAAAACAAATTTCCATAATCTTATTGAATGGATTTTGATTGGCATAAATCGAGCATAAATTTACATTGAAAATCCTCATACCAATTTTCACTCACTCTATCTCTTTTAGCCCGTATAATATATATACAAGCTTGGTTTTATAATGGCTGAATTCCCGCATCATTGCTCTGTCCCTGATATGATAATTAGACGGTTTAATTTTAATATACATTGAAAGCATCGCTGATAAGGTGACAGATTCTGTATACCGCAAAACGCTTGTGATTAAGTACATTCGATGTACAACATGTTTGGATTTCGTGTTGCATAATTGATTATGTAGTCACAAATATATAACACGATCATTGACGTCGTCATCGTCACATAAACACGTTGACGATGTCGTCCAACTTGCGGTTTTTGATGTTCAAAAACCGCCTCCGCAACACACATGTCGAGAAAACTTGATTACCTCTCAATATTTCATTAAAAAAAAAACAACACTGTTGGGAATTTTAAAATTTGGTGAATGCGCCAGGATAAAAGACGCTTTTCGTTATTTTTCCCTAATTAGTCATATATTTTTGTCTAATGACCACTTGTCTTTCCCTCAAAGTACTCTTTAGAAGAAAAAATACAATATGGTAGAAAAATATATTCGAATAAACCACAAAAGATTATATATAAGCGCCTTAACTGTAAAATTATCGGCAATTAGCCATTAAAAACAAATTACATGTCCGAATAATACCTCCATCCATAACAATTACCAAAAATTGCTATTGTTCTACCCCATTGTATAAGAGAAAATAATTACTTTTTATGGGTATAGTGTATATGTGATACCTTTTGTGCATTCTAGTTTCATATGGAAGGTGTTTGTTGGGCAATTAGGCTTAATCAGCCACAATACACAACCACACATTTTGGTCTCTCTGTTGTTTGATAGGCAAACAAAACAATTACAGGGTTAAATTCACTGTTGTTGTACGTTGTAAAGATTATTATGTAGAAAGGTCTCTTGCGAGATCATATAATGGCATGTTACAATACTATGGCTTCCACATTCAAAATTAACCTGTGCTATTATAATTCCATTCAATTAATAAAGAACCTAAGCGGGAAAATTCGAAATTTCGCAAAAATACTCTATTTTTATGCATATCGTATGGTTTCGATTATTTTCGATTGTGTTCGATAATGCACCTACAATAATTCATTGTTAAAATTGTTCCAAATTATCCATAGAATAAACGAATGAAAAATTGGAGTGTAAATTGGGGGACAATTCGAAATTTCATAAAAATACTCTTATTTTATCGTATCGTATAGTTTCGATTATTTTCGATCGTTTTCGAGAATGCACCTACAATTGCATTGCTATATTGCTCGAATTGTTTGAAATTTTCCATAGAGTAAACGAATGGAAAAACTTTAGTGTAAATTGCGGGAAAATTCGAAATTTCATAAATCGATTATTTTCGAAAATGCATGCAATAATTCATCCGTTTAATCATATAGGGGCACTATTGTAAATTGCTCAAATTTGTGCTAAAACTGTTCCTAATTTCCCATAGAGTACTCGAATGGATAAACTGGAGTGTAAGTTACGGGAAAATACGAAATTTCATAAAAAAACTCAATTTTTGTGCATATCGTGTATAATAGAATCGATTATTTTCGATGGTTTTCAAAATGCACTAACAATAATTCATCCGTTTACACATATAGAGGCACTAAACTATTGCAGATTGCTCGAATTGTGCCAAAATTGTTCCTAATTTTCCATATAGAGTAAACGAATGTGAAAATTGGAGTGTAATGGCACCAGGTGTCCAATAACAGTATGATTGAATGCATCCATAGTTGTAGTTGGACAAATACACATGTTATAATGGTAAATGTGTAACAATTTGATGTAATCTCAACAAAATAGATAGTATAAATTGCAAACTAATCGTACACAAGTTGACTTGATGCACGACGTGATAACGTTTCGCCCACGTCATACTGTCACATTAAATGGCTGCAGCCTCTGACGCTGTTCCTGATGGTGTCCAGCAAACGTGCTACGTTTATTCCCTAAGGACACACCGCGCGCGGCTCCATACAGCTCCAGGGGATTCGCCAACAGAGGTGAAACGAACGAATTGGATATTTTTACACAACACACACACACATGCACATTTCATCAATTTTTCTTTTCTCATTTTATAAAATTAAATTCAGTCCTGATGACAAAAATTTTTCTAAAGGGCATTTTTCTTTTACGTTTTGTATACGAAAACATTGGATCCAATTAAAATAATAAAAGCCTCTTCACAAAAACATGAAAAGATTCGTTAATTATCCAATTAAAGACATCATTTTGGAAAACAGTTATACTTTTGAGGCTTTTTTTTTTGTTTTACTCCGGATAAGTGCATGTCAAAACTATTAATACGAACAAGAATTAATCGTCCAGCTAACTTTGGCAAGTTTAAATCCTTATGAAAAATGTTTTAACGATTTATTACAGGACATATAGAAAAAATATAGCGATTAGGCGATGGGGAATCGTCTTGCAGAAAAATTTTTATTTTTGTTGACACATAATAAGTCATTGTGCATGTGAAAAAAAAACCGTTGGCACAACTTTAAAAAAATTTATTTCTAGAGGAAAATAGTTAAAACACGTATTTTTTTGTAATTGAAAAATCCGTGCTTAAAATAATATAAGGTCTGTTCGGACAAGCCGTTAGTGGACTATCCAATGGATAGGTCGTCAGCTCCGTACTGCTCAGATACGTTTTAATATACATTAGAAAGTCAGACCGAACGGTTTTTTTCCAATGCGCATGAGTCGTATCGTTTGTAAACGATAAATAGCTTTGTCCGAACAGACCTATAGTATATGAAGATTTCATTTCAATAAATTTTAAATATTACATTGAATTTTTCTCTTTAACAAATTAAATTATTCAACAAACGCAAATTTTTTATTCAAATCCTCAAATTCAATTTTATTTTAGTTTATGAATATAAATGCGAATAATTGGAACAGTTTTTTCAGTTGTTCTGATTTTTATTGTAAAATTTGTAAAACGAATGATTTTTTTTAACATTCAATTATAATAACAGAAAATTCGGTGTTTAACTGTTATTTTTTTGTTATGTAAATTTTTCTTGAGAGAATGCATCATATGAAGCTGATTTTCAACACTTGGAATGTATTTGGTGTTGTATAGAAAGTGTGGGTGTGTGCAAAAAGGGTCGTAAATCGAATATCAAGTCATTTGAAAGGGATGGCGTTTCAATAAACATTCATTTTATTTTGAAACGGAACGAGCTTTTATATACACAACACTGGCATATTTAAACTCTGTGTAAAAAAATTCTTTAAATATCCACTATAA
>SSSI01010237.1:0-58698 GCA_004796505.1 Oryzaephilus surinamensis
GGATATTTTTTGGGTTGGTAATGAAACAACGATCGCTGTCAATCATTGACAATTATACTGTCAATGTCAGTAATTTCCACAATTTCACTATAAACTTTAATTTTAAATAATTGAAGATATATTTCTTTGTTGATTTATTTAGTGTATCGTGTATAATAATAAAATAAGTTGAATTAAAATATTGTTTATGCTATTAATAAGATGGACGCCACAACAAAATTGACACACTATAGAATTAGCCTGAATTCCAGCAACCAGCAATTTGTTTAGTCAGTACCAACATTGTTTTTTCTTATAACTGCGATCGTACAGTAATTACCCCTATTACTATACGATTTTTGAGTAAAAATTACTAAAAATCGTTTGGTAATGAGACCAAATTAGAACGGCGTTACAAAAAATACATTTAACTTTTTAAATTACTTAGACTTAGAGTGTTATTAGTGCGGTTATTGTGAAAAGAACTATACGTTGGTAGTTTTTTTTTACTAAAAATCACATGGGATTATTTTTACTGTAAAACACCATACCATGCGTAGTGGTACTTCTGTATATTCTGTGGTTTTTGTAAATAATAAAGTCTTAATAAAATAGAAAACAAACACAAATTAAAAAACCACAAGAAATATTTTTGAAATTAAATAAAGTTCATTGACGATTAAAAAATTCATATATATTAAATTATATATGTATATTATTGTATTAATTTTTTAAATAGTAGACGAACCACCTTGTGAATTGCTTGAAAAAACGTTTGATTTTCTTTTCCTTGTAAAATTTTATCCCATCAACATAATAATTTCACAATAATGTGTGCTATAGAGTGAAAAGGGTCGACTGTTATCGAGGTCAGAGTGAACTGAAAGACAAGCCCTATAATAATAATTGGGACCCTACCCAGTTTCCGTACCACATATAAATACGACCCATATAGACGCACTCAACTAAATACCCAACCCGACTATTCAAAATGATTGCAGTTGCATCATCATTTTTTTTTTATTATTTTCGTAAAATATTTAATTTTTTGTTTAAACAATTTGGGCCTTACAACCATCGAACTAATATTATAAACAAGTTCAATGCTCTTGACTGTCCGCAGATACTCTTATAATGTCATCGGGGGCCTTTCTCTCAACTCTTGGTGATCAAATTCCATTTTATATGATCACAATTCACACTTTGAACATGCACGAGTGAAATAATACGAAAAAAAAAACGTTATTAACGGTGCGTGTGTATATTTTTAGTGGGTTTTTATAAATTATGTAATTGTTCTAATTAACTACTTTTTTTTGGTAGTGAAAAAACGAGTCAAGTTGATGACATATAAAATATCCCACACACAAGAGCTATAATAAAAAATCAGCTTATTTGCTATAGTTTTTATTACTGGGTGGATTTCTCTTAAGGGGGTATTAGGATTTATTGCATCAAAGTAGAAATATAAAGAATATTGTCTGGATTCATGGAAGTTAATATAAAGTTTCTGTTTTATAATAAGTGAAAGTGGTTTTGGGGAAGAAATGACTTTTTTAAGGTCGCGCGAGCTTTTTTCACTTACAATCTGATGGTGGTGATATTTCTTTCGTTTTTTTTTGTTTGATAAAATTTATATAGTATATATTATACAATTTAACTTGAATTTAAATTGAAATCAAATTCGTTGCTTAATTTACTTTATTAACTTTTCAATTTTTAATGAAGACAACAAAAACATAATAAAATAAGGAATAAAACTTTAACAGCAAAACTATTTTCCTTAGTAATATTGAATAGAGTGGAAAATGTAAGTAAAATTCACTCAGCACACATTCTATTCTATAGTTTAGTAGTTTAAGAGAAAGCAATAAAAGTTTTGTTCGTATATATTGACTTGTTTGAACAACAATCCATCTTTGTTTTTTGTAAAACAACAAAATTTGTTGTAAATTTGATCACTTTGTTGTTGGAAAACGGATTTTCTACATACATACATACATATACATATATCCTATACTTATATAATAATTTTCGCTTTGTTTGAACAAAGTGTGAAATAGTTTGGAATCAACAATAGAGAATGAATTAAGACTACATATCCCTTTATAGTGTTTGAACTGGTCACTTAAGCCATTCCAAACACAAATTTTCATCCCTCTTAATACGTATATAAATATTGTATAGAGAAAATGCGTTCAAATCACATAATACCCAAAATACTGTATACTGATGATGATTGTTGAAGAGAGTTTTCCAATTGGACTGAAAAGTGGCTCCGCCAAAACCCCTTTTTGGGTCACTTTATACTAAATATATACAAATGGCGTCATTTTCTACCTCTTTTTAGTGCCGCAATTTTTAATGTGTAAAAATACATTGTTAATAAAATAAACAACTATTCATTCATTTATATATGTAATGAAAAACAAATAAAATTGAATTTAAATTGTCCATTATAATATACGTATACAAGTATTTCTGAATAGAAATTCATAAAATCAATTTTATTATTACGTTTTCATATAGGTAGCCTTACTAACTATTGTATTGAACTGTGTTAAGTTGTAACAGTCGTAGAAAGTAATTATAATGCAAAAGATATTCAATAAAATCATGTAAGATATGGTTTCTTACAAGCAATAAATGTATAATAAAGTTATATAAAATGCCAGGTGTGTTTGTTGTTAATTGTGGAAAAAATGAAGACGAAGAAAATATATTATTATATATAGTTGAACAAAAATAAAATATAGATGCGTTTTTATATATAATATAAATAGTTTCGTCTGAATATGGTAAAGTTAAATGTACTAAAGTAGTTGAATAGGTAGCATTATTTACCATATAATTTCAATATATCTGATGAAATATACAGGTAAATTCACATGGTTAACGACATTGTAAACATTCAATTCACATTAATTCCTATATCTCCTTATTTATTATTATAACATTGATAAAATACATAGATACACACGTTTTCTTATTAAAACATTCTTTAACATTATCATTTTTTTTATTTGGTTAATAATAAAAAGCACGTGTTTCTAAAATCAATATTAGTTTTATGCTTAGACATAAACTGAATTGGAAGAAAAAGAAGACTTTACAAACTTGGCAATGTTTCACTTTTTTATATAAGTGAAAACATTCACATGAGAGACATTTCCAAAACAAAAAAATAAATTTATCAAGAAGAAAAGTGATTTTAATTTCATAAAAATTGAAATAAATATAAATTATGCACATGAAAATTATAGGTACACAAATAGTGCAATTAACAATATGGTAATATTTTTAAATAAAACTAAAATATATTTTCATGCTCTGTGAACAATAACAAAAGCGTTAAAATCAAATATTTTTAGTAACAATTTAATCAATCGGATGTGAACAATTATTATACATATACTATAAATTATTTATTCCAATGTTAATTGTTGGAAATAATTTTTTTGATTGATTTATTTAGTTTTTATACATATACTCTCGAACATGTTAAAATGTTGTTTATTGATCAAGAGTGCGACTCTCGATTCATTGGGATGAAAATATTTATGTTTTTATCCTAATGTTGGCAACAATGGATTGATTAGCCAACTTAACGACAAAAAATGATCCTAAATTCGATTCAAAAACCGCTTAGTCGATATTCGAGAAGCGCTATCCTGATTTTAATATATTATTATTGTCTGCATTAAATAAATAATGTAAGAAATGCCTTAAAGATATTCATCGGGTATATAATAATACAATAACAAAATGTAATAAATAATAAAAGTAAAATAATAATGTCGGCCAATTAACATGGGAAAACACCACAAACTTGCTAACATCTACCAAACAGTTAAAACAATTGTTTTTGATTTTAACTATATGATAAGAAACGGTAAGTTATATGTTTTTAAAGGTGCAAATGTAAATGTTCTTACAGTAATTGTATAGAAGAAACGCCCATGAAAATTGTTATTTAGTTTTGTGTGGTTGTGTTTTACAGTTAAAAGGAGGAAACAAACCCATATAGTTCACGATTATTTATCAATTTTTCTCAACAAAACTAAGAAAACACAAACTGTCAATAATAACAAGATGAATAACTGTTTTTCTTACATTTTTTCTCTCCGTCAACAATAATCTCATTTAATTGTCATAGAAAATCAATTTAGGATTTAATATACTTTTTTTATTCACTACTTTTAATAGATGGAAATATAATTTCGTTACATACTAGTGTATAAACTAATTTTGTATACATTTATACATTGACCTCAGCTTTAATATTTTTCTTTAGACAACAAAATGACCACACACATAACGTGTGTTTTAAATGAACAATAATAGACACAGAAGAAAAAAAAACGGATTGAAGAGAATTGCTAAATATTTGCTGGTTTTTAATTTCTAGCTGGAAGCGCGTACAGAATTAGATGGAATTAAAGAAAATAATTTGTGTTATTTTACTGTATATATACGACTGGTAATAATAATATATGTACATTTATATGGAAAAGGAGAATATGTAGTGACTGTGTGTACGTATTAGACATGCATGTCTTTTAAACTAAAAGTGCTTTAACCTCTTTTTCCAATTGATTTGCTTTTCTTCCTGATTTCGATCAATGGGGACAAAATTAGCACCTAATTGTATAATTTATACAATATTTATACATAAAAAAAAAATTAAGTTGTGAATAGTGAAAACGTTCCATACATAATTACATAATTTATAACCATTTTCTAAATAGATATTAAATAAAAATAACAATTTATTACATTATAGAGTTAGAGTTAGAAGATTTTACTATGTTATTAAATAATGTTGTTGGCAAGTTTAAGAAATTATTTTATACACCATCGCAAGTGTATGTACCGTTAACGATGGCATTAAGTTTTGAGTATACACACCCGGTTGTTGTTTAAAATGAAATTTTGATTAATATAATAATGTACATTAGTGAATTCACTTACATACTCATTTAGTGCTTAAACATTTTTTTTATTTGAATGAGATTTTTTTAAGAATTTGGTTTAAATCGTTTTGTATAACTTGATCTAATGATTTATTTCATTTTTGTTGTGTTTTAAGATTGAAAATTAACGAGGTTTCTAATGTTGGCAACATTGAATCGAATTTCAACAAACTGAAAGTCTATTTTTACATCTAAAATTGACATTTAAAAATTGTCAATTGTCAATAACTGTAAATAAATATTTGCCAACTTAAAAACAATACATATCCCCAACTTTGATTGAAAAATAGGTCGATACTCGAGGATCGCGGTCCTGATTACCCTAAAAATAAATTTTATTTATCGTATACGTTAATGGAAAACTCACTTTACATACTCATTCAATGTTTATTCATTTATAACTTTTATGGTATTCTATCTAAGAATTTGGTTTAAATCGATTTTTACAACTTGATCTAATGATTTATTACATTTTTTGTGTTCAACATGAAAATTAACATATATTAGTAATAAATCCTAACAAAACATGACATTTTTGTACCTATTCCTTTATACATAAAGACGATAATTAAAACACGTGCATTTTACTCGATTTTTATACATAAAATCTATTGAAAACTAGTTCTATGAAGAGTGAATGTGAAGAAAACAAGATTGTTTATTTATCTTTTTCTATTTTATAATAAATAATAAATAGAATGACAAAAAGTGGATGAACAGCAATCAATAATATTATACTAAACTAAAAATCGTAATACTCTTATAACGGTATTAAAATATATTGCATATGTTTGGAAAGGTATATTAAGTATTGCAAAAACCTCACCTTCTCCTTTATGGTACATATTGCATATATATACATTATACAGTTTTCATTATATAAACAACGACAAAAGAAAAATAAAATGACATGACAGTGCGAAGAGGTGAGTGGAATAAATGTTGATCAAGAGCAACAGCATGAGTTCAAGTTCATAGTGAAAGGTTCTTAGGTATATATAGAAGAATTTATAACAAGTTTTCTTGCATTTATTTGGTGCATTCAGTTTTCAGCAGACACCCTTTAAAACCCTTAACTGTGAACAACAATCACCTTCACACTATTTAATACATTTGGTACACATCAAAGAGTTTCAACAAAAAAAAAACGTATTTTAAACAATTTTTTATACATGAAATTTTAAGTGAAAACAATTTCTTGAATAAATTGGCCGTTAGGCCGGCCCTGATCTACATCAACAGCAGAGCAAAACCCAATTAATCAGAAAATGATTACGGTTTCACCAGCTGAAGTAAACAATATTATTGTTATTTGTAAAAACATTTTATATAAAGTCTTTGTGATTGTGTATTTTCTGCGAAATTTTAACTGATAAATATTTATTTACCGTATTAAAACACATAATTTTTTTATCACAATAAACAATATTTTCATATGAAATTCATTGTTCAATAAATTGATGAATCAGTAAGTTTTTAGATTAATTTAAAAAAAAATTAATGGACAGCTATTCTCGAGTATCGTTTGGATTTAGGATTATTTACTGTTGTTCAGTTTGCAAATAAGTACCTGTTAAACGATTTTTAAATGCCAAGTAATTAACATTTCAATCCAATGCTGCCAACGTTAGGAAAAAACAATTCCTGAATTTCAACTGCTGATTTTTCAATGCAGTTTAGGATTATTTATCATCATTCAGTTGGTAAATAAGTACCTAACCTTACTAATTTTTAAATGTCAATTTTTCATTGAAAAGAAGTCATATTTTCGTCCAATCTTGCCAACATTAGGGAATCAACACCCTAACTTTGAACTTTAATTGAAATTCAAGAATCTTTACGAATTATCTTAATTTCGTTGAAAAAAAAACAGAAAATTACAATATACCTAATAGGCATTAACATAAAAATTCTGCACGTAACTGAAAACTGGTCTAGGAAATGTAAATCTGTATAGATTCCAATCAAGTCAATTAATTGATTGAACAATAAATAGTGTTAGGAATGTCTTCACCATAATGTATCCACATTTTTTGTTTCTTCTTCTTTTTTTCAAATACTGAATAGAAAATATATTCATGGTTGGCGATGTGAAATTTTTTTCGCAACAAGTATATTAATGTTGTTATTTTATTATTATTATTTTATAAATAAAGTGAAATGAAAGATGTGATCTAGTGCAAGTAATGGACCATTACATTTTGCACCTGCATGCTTCTTCATCATCTTCCTTTAACCATTCGAATACAACAACAGTAATCATAATAATAATACCGTTATGTTAATTAATAACAATTACTTTTAAACGCCATAAAGAGTTTAGCAAAAACGACCTTTTATTATAATTATGTAAGTATTATTATTTGTAAAATCTTTTCCATATTGTTAATTTTATAACCGTACAGAATTTTAAAGTGAAATTCTAGTTTTAAATAGATATAATATTATTAATTAGAATTTTAGCAAACATTTTCTCATTTTGCATTTTAAGTATTATATGACCGGATGTAATTCAGTAATGGTCGAACAAGAATTTTATTAAGGCTTCAAAATCACTAATTTCCTGTAACATATGGTAAATATGAAATTGATGTTGTAGGAGTGTAAAACCGCCGTACAAGTATTTATTTATATTGCTATAATATAAAAAAAATTTGCAAATTAATGGGCATGCATACAATTTCTCGTCTATATCTAGTTGGAAAAAGTATTAATTAACAGTTTCATAATAAAATCAGCATAAGAGTTGAAAATTCAATTTACAACAAAACATACAAAATCAATTTTATTCAGAATCTTTTAATCAGTTTTTGATTTTAATTCAGTTTATTAAAAATAAATATTTTATATTTAATAATTGAATTAATTAATTAAATTTTATATTTCGCATATTTATGAAATTGATTTTATAAATAATTTGTAATATAAATATTTTCATTTAATCAATATATGATAAAATATGTAAGCTTTTTTTCAGTGGTTTTAAGGTGGTGTTAACTTGAATGTCGAAATCATTCGACAATTGGAGTGAAAAAATATGTTGAAAGCTCACAAATGAAAATTTAATATCTATTAGAAAGTTTTCGAAACAAAAGTTTAGTGGAAAACTTCCGTTTTCTCATCTTCTATAAATAATTAATTATTTATAAAAGACTTTACAACAAAATATACTTATACGCATACCTTTTACTTAAAAAAATTCTAATAAAAAGAAAAACTACTTCAATTTCATCATAATAAATAATATACAAAATAATGTGATTTTAATAGAAATTATTTACTATGAATAATTAATTTTAATTAAAAAATCATGTACTTTATACACATTGTATGTATGTTGTATTATAATGAAAACAATAATATATATGTATAGTCATAAAAACATCGAAAATTAAAACTTTGCTTTGATATTTAAAAATTGAAAAAGTGTGGTTAAGTTTAACCACACTGCAAATAAATATTTGCCAACTTAAGAACAATAAACACCCACATCATTTACTTTATACACACATGTTGAATAATGAAAACAATAATTATGACATATAGACGAAAATTAAAACTTATACGTATGTTATTATTAAGTTAATTGATATTCTATAATAATTGTCTAACTTTAGGTTTATACGAGGAGAACGTCAATTTTATATTAAATTTCCGGAACACTTAACAATGCTAATTGGAGCTATTTACTTAGCATATATTTTGCATAAATCATAACTTGTAATATGACAGGTGGTTGTCTATAGTTTTAAATTATTAATAAATATACCCACACTAATCTAATAGTCATTTTAACTGCAACTATATGTTTAAAATAAATTAAAACATAAAAAGAATGTTATAAACGAATAATACAATCCGGTAGCTTTAAATAACAGTTTTATACTCGTATACGTTCATTTTCTTTTGATTATAAAGTTAAAACGATTTAAAATGCCAACATGCATGTGTGGATGTTACATTATTAAACGCGGCTATCATATTATGTCGACATTTTCTTTATATAGATTGAATTCTAAACTGTATTTTGTTCACATTTAATCTAGATTTGGTATATATTTTACTTTCAATTATACCAACATTAACTGTTTTAGTGCCATAAAGAAAGTTAAGACATGTATAAGTCGTTTCAATTAACCGACAACGTAAATTTCATTCATAATAAGAGATTTCATCTAATCAACCTAATAATACTAGTTATACAGCTTTGCTATAACATAAACTACTGGTTTATTTTTATGGACTTTTGTAAATGTAATGCAATTTGGGAAATATTTTTCTACCCTTAAAATTTAGTCCCAGGTAGACAGTTTTTAAATAATAAGTTTGTCGACCTTTTTTCTTTTTCATTCTCTTTTCATGCAACTATTATTATAAAAATATAAAAGGGTTTTACATACATACAAGCTGCAACAACAACAACAATTTTTTTTTCTTAGAATTACCTACAAAACCACCTTTAATCCCAATATACCAACTGTCGTTGTTGGTTTGGCCCATGCACGAAAACATATATGAAAAAGAAAATATGTAAGGAAACAAACAGATGGTATACAATGTTTCATTTTAGTTATTTTTTTTAAAGAAATATCCCAACAGGATTATTCCGTTATCGTATTAAGTTTTTTCGTTAAACAATTATTGTATTCAATATTAAAAACTATATAGTAATATAAATTGGATTTGTGTTTTATGTTATTATTGTAATTGAATGCTTTTTAACTAAATCTCCAGAATGTATGAGATATAATGAAGAAATTTTCAATCTGTGTATGGAGAAAGATTCTCGAATTTCGATCTATCAAAAGTAATTGCTGTTTTTTTCTTTAGACATTCTAATACAGAAAGCAATTAGTAAAAAGTTGACTTTTTATTCAAAAATTGATATCTAAATATTTTTTAAATATGGCGTACCAACTTCACAATAATAAATAACTAATTCACATTTGTTTAATTTGTTTCAAAATTAGGTTACGTTCTTTTGCAATAATGAATGATATGGCAAACCCATAATATGTCAAATGGGATTTTTTATTGTAAAAAGAAACTATTTTCCTAATGCTTATCAAGAAGCACTTATTCATGTCACATTAAAAATAATGTTGGCAACACTGAATAGAAATATGAACTATATTGCCAAAGTAGATTTTCGATTAAAGATTAATTTTAAAAACTATTATTGCGTCCTTAAATATCTATTTGCCAACTTAGTGGCAGTAAATTAACCTAAGTTTAAAAAAACTATTACTCAATACTCGAGAATCGCAATCCTGATTTTCCCAACAAATAAATTTTTAATTAATTTTTGATATATGTACGGGTATATATTACAGATTTATACATAAATACGACACAGTTATAAATGTTGGATAACAATAGTTGTGTATCGTATTCGTATACAATATCAATAGCTGTATATTTTGCATTATGTCTATTTTAACACAATATAGTTTTGTTTTCATTGTGGATATATAACATATATATGGTACAGTATCAAGTCAAACATTGTAGGAGAAAATAGAATACATCCGACATAATTTTATAATATCATTTCAAAACTAATACAACAATGTGTTTGTATTTATATAAAGAAACCAGTGAGGTATACACAGAAATGAATTGTGTGTACATCAGTTTTGTCGGGGAAATTGTGACACACACCCACACACAGCTCGTTTTCAGATTCCCGAATCGTCCTAATGTAATTGGATCATCATTCGATTTAAATGCTTCCCAAGATACAAGTTTAAAAAAGATAAAGTACATCTACGAGAAAAGTAGAAGATATAAGTGCAAGACCACGAGAAACGAAATTGGGTCGTTCTTTATGTTCTCAACTGAAATAGATAAGTTATTGTTGAAAAAGTGGTCAATAAATACGAATTATATTACAAAAAAAAAAATTTACAATTTTATTGTTGCTTATTTTAGATTTTTTTTTTTGTGAAAAAGTGACGGCCTACATTTCCCATATATGTATTTTATTTCGTTCAACTTGTTTCGCGTGCATTATTACCTATTGTATGCTGTTGGCGTTCTCATCTTATTTCACTAAAAACAGAATGTAAGAAGAAAGAAGATAGACATTTATCTTTTGTATGTCTATTTTCTTTTGATATGTCAAAAAGGAAATATATTTCATTTATTGCATCAAAAATTAGATTTATTTTGTCATGTTGTACATATGAAACGAAATTTCAATTCGTATACACGCATCAATTTTCTATATATGTATATGTTACAAGAATATAGACGTGAACTAAAAAATAAGAAAAAAAACTACAATATTCAGATTCACTTGTATTAGGTGTTTTACTTTCAATAGAAGTCACATTTACACTACTCAACCAGTTTAGTAATTTTATAGATTTCTGAAACACTTTCTCAAAATTGTTAAAAAGCTGATTGCAGTATAAAACAATAATTAATTTTTGCAACAGAAAAGTTTTTGCATTTAAATCTTTTTTTTAAATAAAAATTAAGAACGTAACGAAAAATCAGCTGTTGTCTACTGTCATTTCTCGGTTTTGACAGATTTTAGCTTTGTAAATGAGAATTATCTTGATTTCGTTTACAATGAAAAAAATTTGAAACATTTTAACTCAAAACAAGAGTTTAATAAAATTTTCAATGAGTATTTTACTATATAGGTAAAGAATAAAAAGGCAAAACTTATTAACTGTACAAAATTGTTTGTAAACAAATTTTCATTGTATAAATATATATTTATTTTTGTTTGTTTGCAACGTAAATGCACTTTTCCATTCAATTATGTACACATTTTATATTTACTTTGTAAATTCAAATCAGTGATTGAATCAAAAGTGTAATTAGATATATGGGTGTGTTATTTTACTATGTATGTATATGTATAATGTACGTATGATAATTACGTGGGTGATTTATCGGACGGTTGAATTTGCTCTTCGACCAAGCATATAAACAATAAACTAACCACCAGATATATACCGTCGCCGCCGTCGCCGCCGCCGCGACGTCACCTTCCATAATAAATTGTGTCCATCATCATCATCATCATCATGCAGAGGAAATTCCTTGATTCTCCCAATAGATATATGTATTTCATACAAAAAACCACCACCCACACTTTAACTTAATTAAATAATTAACGATTCACTGAATTTATTATATGAAAACGGAAACGTAATGTATCGGAAGTTAATTTCTCATATAATTAACGCATTAACTTGAAAATTCCTTTGAAAACACCTAAAATTATAACATATACATATACAGTCGGATGGAAGGGATTATCCGACTCCCCTTTTTGTACTTCCTCTATTTATGCTCACATTATTTATTATAAAGTGCACTTAACGTTTTACAATAGAATAAAATTAGATTTTGAACGTGGCGCATTCGCCAAATTTCAAAAAATTATTTCATGCATTTTTCAAAGATGTAGCATTTTTGTAATATGGTTTGTATCAAGAGACACTATATATATATATAGGCGAATAGTAAAGGAGCTAAATTAAATTAGGCCATAAGTACAGGAGGCAATATTATTACTATATAGAAAGACGACCCCTTATGTCAATAACTACTTTGAAGCTTAATACTGAAATTAATGTAGACATGACCCTATTCAAGTACATACTACTATTAAATTTTAGTAGAAAATAAAAACTGTCTATTTCACCGTTAAATAATAGTTGGAGTTTTAAAATTGGCTGTGTGGAAATCTGGAAAACTAATTACACAAATGGGACGAAAAAAAAATTCCAACAGTCAAGAGACAAAAGATTGTAACAAAGTAAATTTCATTAATCCATTTCCAATATATTGGTTTTTCTTTGCGTTATCTGTTTTAACAATATAAAACAGAAAAAAAATTCTATTTAACTTTCGACATTTTCCCTATTGGAAAATGAACTTGGAAAGTGATCAACAATGATTTTCATCATCACAATTTTATCTATATATGATAAAACCGTTTGTGTTTCAATTCCTTTAAATTGAAATCACACATTCTTATATATGTATATGTAGTGGTGTGTTGGCCACTGTGGGAGTTGATGGAATTGAAGAAGCTGACTCTTGGGATCGGTCAAATCGGCCACCTCATCTCAAACGACTATCGACAGCTTATCACTAGTTCCCTAGAGTTGTTCGCGTAAAAATAACACACTCACACACACATATATAGAGGGTAGATAAATATATATCGATGAAATTTCAGGTCCATAACATGTCACTTCTAATCACTGACCACACAAAGAACAAAAACAAATTAGAAGTTGAAAAGACACATTCACAAGAGAGAAACTTTGGGTTTTTACACGTTCATTTTGTTGAACATTTCTTTTAAAAGAAATTTATTTATTTTACGTAATGTAACGTACGAACAATCCAAAATAAATGTACAAAATATCATAAAGATGAAAATTGAGTTAATAAGTTTTGCTTTTTCATTTATTATGTTATTTAAAATGTCCGCCATTTGTATACTTTTAGGGTATTTTTTAGTATTAAATATCAATTTACGACATTATTGTGAATGAAGAATAAATTTAATGAAATTTGATAAACAATTCACTCGCAAGTCACAATTTAGGGACAAATAGAAAACTTCTTTTAGGTCACTTTACACTAAATACATAAAAATGGCGTCATTTTCTATCTACTTTTACTGGCAAAATTTCTAATGTGTCTTTAAGAAGATTGAAGCAATATATAGGTTCTAAAGTACATGATTTCAGCTCATAAGTAAAAAATAAATTCATGTTTTATATTGAAATCTACTTTTTAACGATTTTGAGAAACAGTCAAAGAAATCTGTCAAATTACTAGACTATGCCAACGCTGTGTAAATCTGACTTTTAGTAAAGACACATTTACACGAGAGAAAACTTGGTAGCTGTAACTTATTTATTTATTGAACATTTTCATTAATAAAAATTTTAAGTAAATTTCAACTTCATTTATGGTGAATTATTTCCCGTAAAAATAAGCTCTTCCCAATTTCTATAATACACTTTAAAACTTTTCTGTACATTATAATTAGTTAACATTTTCTTATTTAGTTAGATGTGTGAATACTGTATAAAAGTTTTTCCAAGCTACGTAAACTCTTTTCAGGAACTGCTTATATAGGTATATATATAATATAAATTTTTCTTTGAGAATTTTCTAAAGAAATAATAATTCAATCGAAAAATATTTCAAACTAGTAGCCATTCGCCATTAAAATTAATTTCAAGTTAAAGTAACGGTTATTATTTGTGAAAAGGCATACAAAAGAAGAGAAAAAAGTATTTACTCTCAAATATAATACAGTTAGAGCGACGACTTACGGTCGTATTTTGTGCTTTTTGCGTGAAATTAACAATTTAAATCTTAACACTATACAAAATAAATATTGTACAAAGGAAAAGAGATTTGTGGGCTATAAGGAAATTACATCCCCCTGCTTCTAGTATAACATTAAATGATAATATGTATTTACAAGTAAAAAATAAATTAAATTTTACTGTAATTTGCACAACAAAATCTTTTCTGGATGAAAACCTACTCAAATGTACACCGTGTTTTTTTTGTTCGTCTGCTGGTTTTTGTGCAGATTTTTACGTTAGTTTTCCACATACATGTTCTATATTTTTATTCTCTGGCTGTTGTATTTGGATGTGTGTGTGCTTTTATTTTTGTTGTATGTGGTATAAAAAAAGCTCGTGCATATAATCGTGATTTTCCACCAAGTCAACATCAAAGGGGACGGTTCTGTATGTCACAAGTGCACTGGGGTCGTTCCACTCCCCCATATATAATACACAAACATTTTCCACCCGTTCCATTTATATAAAAATATTTCATATTTTCTCAATAACTTTTTTTTGTTGTAAAACATATTGTGGCCCTTTTAATAAATAAAAAACAATAAATTATTTTATTTGTTCCAAAATGGGTGGCGGCCGGGTGGTGGTACGAGCGACAAGGGTCGAAAAGATGCGGTTGCATAATTTTAGTCAATTACAGCTGCCGTTTTATACTATAAAGTTGAGATACAGAAAATGGTGGTGGTGGTGGTGGTGGTGGTGGTGTTCAGCTTCTCTGCTCCCTCTATACCGCCGCCGCCTCCTATACAACACAAAATATAGTATGTATAATATGAGAGTACGAAACGTTGATGCGGTTTGTGGTCGCAAAACCCAAAAGCATTTTGTGTGGAAATATCCATGTGTAATTGTAGCCTTTCTATACGCATACATTTACATTCTTAAACTGTTTTTATTTTACATAATGTAAAATTATGTATATACGTGTTGTTTTGAATATACTGTTTTTTTTTATTTTTATTTTCCCTTGTAAATGTTTTTCATTTACATTTTAGGAAAATATTTAACTGAATTTAGTATCAATTTCTGTCCGATTGTGATTATATTAACAATTTATATACACAAGTAAAATTTCATATTTTTTTATATTATGTACGTATATATTTTGAAAGAGTAAGAGATTATTATTTAAGCGGTGGAATTTTGCGTTCAAATATTAACCCCCCTATTTTATTGTGTCTAATATAAGGGCTGTTGTAGTTTTAGTAAGTAAAATCGTACATCCTTGTTGTATAGTAAAGTGAAAATCGAGGTAACGATGCGGTAGTAATAGTCTAAGGCTTTGTATGTGTTTCATCCCTCTACTTTTCTGTATTAGGATATTTATTTTTATGCATCATTTACCCTACACTGCATTTACGCTTTCTATTCCTCATATATAGTTCTTTTCCTGTAGTTTTTTCCTTCTCCGCACTCCGCACCCGGTTTTTCTTTCGCACCCTTTATGGGTCACTTCGTAAACCCATACATTTAATACCTGCGTATTCATTCACTCAGAATTATTGTAAGCTTTTGATACCAGCGCATTCGCCAAATTTATAATTTTAGATCCATCTACCTATACTCCGATCGTTTTTAGGTGACAGTTTGTTAGCTTTCTTACGTAGTCATATAAATATGACGTAAATATGTGAAAACTGGCAAGTGTCAGTTGAATTGTCAATTAAATTTGAAATTATAATTCGCGTTTTGGAATACTTTAATATTTTATTTGCCAATTTCATTTCTATGTGCACATGTCGCTTGGTAAATTTGATAACTATTTTAAACTTTTCTTTATATTTAGTTGTCTACGTCTGTATTTAATATAACTCCACCTCTTAACAATGTTGAAAAGCATTTCTAGGAATCTATAAAATTCCTAAACTATTTTGGCTGTGTAAATGTGACTTCTTATTAAAGTGACAATATTTCAGATCAGAATAGGATACAATTTCTTCTCTTTGCTATATAATTTTCCATTTTAATATCTACTATCATTAAACAATTAGAAATTCAAATTGTTCACATAAAACTTTTCCGTATGTAAATTATATTTTGCAAGTTTCCATATTCTAGTTGGTATAATTATAAATTCATAACTATACAACAGTAAAATACACTTAATAATTTTGTTGAAAATATGATGCGCGAGAAAAAAGGTATCCATTAATTCATTATAAAGTTTAATAGATATTACATATACATATTTTGTGTATATGTGCTAACATGCTGGCATTTGTATGAAAAATCACTTTGTTACTAAATCTGACACAACTTAAAGCATTAAAAACTTTCCAGCAGTTTTAATATTAAAATTGTTTTGAAAATACAATAAAAAAAATATAACACACACATAAGCTCAAGTTATGATCGTAAAGTTTTATATCTCGTTTAGTTTATGCCGCAAAATGGATTTTATTTTTATAGGTGGATATTAGAATGGTAAAGTAATTTTGAAAAAAAAAAACTGGAAAAGAATAAAAACAATTAAGAATAATAAAAAGAAACCTTCTTAAATAAACTTTTATAATATACTCTCGTATATTGGATTTTTCGTTTATTTTCATCAAAAAGAGAAATACTATATATATGTATAATATATATATGTATAATTTATAATATATAAATGTGTGTAGATGTTTTAAAGAAAATATCCACGTAAATCTCGTGAAATAAATTTCAAACTAATAAAGCTAACGTATATATATACACCTATATCTCAATGTTAAGAAAAATATGAAATACAGGCGGACAGCAAACGAATGAACAGAAAAAAAAAGGAAAACTTGAGATACGGTTTTGCATTTAAATGATAGATGCACTTATATTCACAATTCTCTAGTGGAAAAAGATTTTCCTGTATGTGTAAAACATCGGAGATTCCCTATTGTTTCATTTCTACTTTTGGATTTCTTATATTGTACTCAGAAGTATATACGACACGATAGAAATAATCATCAACCTGAGTTTTTGTGACGAAACACAGAAGAGAAAAAAAAGCAAATTGCACAGAATAATCTTGACTGGGTCTCTCAAAATGTTATACCCTTAGATAAAATAAAAACACACATACAATCTAGTCAAGTTAAAGAGATAGAAAATCCTTTTATAGAAATGTATAAAGCCCTTAGTGAAATGCATTCATATTATGTTTACAGTATATTTTGTATGTGGACCAGTTTTGTTCTTCTCTTTTGACACTTTATATACGTACGTATTAAATTGTATGTACTATGTATAATATAAACTGTTGCATATGTATTACGTTTACGTAATACGTAGTTAGCTTTTCTTTTTAGTTAAACAACCGTTTAGTTATGTACAAGTTTTAATAAGCTCAAATTTCCATTGTACAATTATTATTAAATCTAAGGTAATTTTAATACAAGAAGTAGTTGTACATTATTATATGCAAATTATTATACAAATTTCATGTGGATGGAAAATTGTCGTCGTGCTTGAAAGTGGAGCAGAAAATGCAGTTTTATTTTTGTCTTTTGTTCTAATCTTATCACAGACAAATGATGATGATAGCTACATTATATATATATTTTGTATTATGTATATTACATACAAAAGCGCCTTTGACTTAAGCTCGCATAGGACAGATTTTCACTTTCAGACAAAGTTTCCTTCTGGCGTATTGTTGCATGAAATATGGTTGACTGGCGCAAAAAAAACATGCAACACCAACTATACGAGGAAAAAATCGTACAGCAAAGATTTACAATAAAACTTGACATTCTTTTCTTGAAAGCGCGCGGCGGAATTGGAAAAGCGGAAAGAAAAATCAAAAAATTTTGCACACAGGAAATTCGTGCAATGTTTCGTGAAATTTTGCATAAAAACAATGTAGATCGGGGAATCTTGAATGTCACAAGACAAATTTTAGAGTATATCAAATATGTTTGTTATTATTGGACGAATTAATTCAGTGTAAATTTATTTTCTTTAGTGAAGAATATTCTATTTTCTATAATAAAATAAAATAATAGTATACTTAAACATGAGTAGCAGAAAGGGCTTTATTTCAGCACAAATTACAAATTCTGTTCGAGATGAGCATATTTTAAAATTAAAACATGTTACCAACGTTAATTTTATATCAACTTTTATACACACAAATACACAATGTAAGGTTTGTTGCCTAGCCCTTTATTTTTATAAATATTAAACTGGCGCAGTCGTTTATACATTTTATTATTTGTTTTTTTGTATATAATTTCTTCTTTGGCTTGCAATTATTCGATTAGCTCGTACAATATTGTAGGACTTACAGTCTTACATTTGACATAGTTAGTTAGTTGATGATGATGATGACATCGATATGAACAAAGTTTAATAACTCTCCGTGCCAGAATAATAATAATAGTAAGACAAGTACGTGACGAAAATACCATAAATCTGAAACCGACCAACTAAAATTATAATTACAAAATTGAAAAATCTATTAAAGATTTTTTAGAAAAAAAATTTAAACCGTTTTTCGGGTCACGACATTATGCGTCGCGTTTATTGTCCCTTGCATGTCATAAAATCGTATTGAAATTAATAACGGGTAAAATTGGTTGGGGCTGCGGTCTACTGAATATTTAGGACTATATACATATATATATGTACAACACCATAAGCCAGTATAGAATATATAAATACTCTTTGCTCCGAACAACATCCACAAAATAAAAGGCTGTATATATATAGTTTAACGGCTCATAAATCAAATGTTTGTCCATTGGCGGAAGTGACCAACAATCTATTATCGAAAACAATCGACAAACCGTCGCTTGTGAGTGCCATTGAACTGGACAATAAAGAAAATACGGCAAAAGTCTGTATATATGTAATATATTGGGGGATGTGATTTGTTTTTTATTTTCAGGGGCGGTTTCGTAGACAACTTCAGAGAATTATAATCATCACTTCTATTATACAACTAAATTACATACGTAAAATTTCTTGTATTATTGCAAATTTATTATTATTATGGTCAATGGGCCATTATACGAGCAATTTCTTTACGAATTTTCTAACATCCTCTGCAATTTGCCAGTCTTTCAAGAAAAATGTTCCAGATTGCTTTCCGCAATTTCAATAATATTATATCCGCTCGGAAAATAACGAAAACAATCGACTGTATTCAGACTTTTTGAAAGTCTATTTTATTGGTTGATTCAAAGTCAAAAATTATTTAAGCGCCAATAAAAATTTTTTAAAATTTCAAATATTCCCGTTCTAATTAGTAATTGAATTAAACATCATATTGACTAAATAGTGTTGGAAGGTTGTAAAAAGATTAATTAACTTTATACAAAAGAATTAAACGTTTTATCACTAACCAACAAAAAAAACTTTAAGGGTTGACTTAAATGCTTAATTAATTGTATGCAATAAAAGGGGTGGCAGTTTTTTTAACACAACACACGCTTGTCTTAACCTTTTTTTATGGATTTATAAAAAAGTGTCCTTGTAAGTAAGTAAACATTTAAGTTAACAAAAGCGATCCATTCGGTGTCTATTTCCTTCTAATTTAACGAAAAAAAAAAAAGAAAAAATGTTGAAAACGTAATAGAAAAGAAAAATAAAACAAAACTAATGAGAGTTCGCTTGTTTAGATCGCTTGGTTTCTATTATTGTATTGTATTGTTGTTGTTTGTTAACTAGGCAAGTTTAATTTAATTTTTTTCGAATGTTAGTTTAATTAACGAAATGTACATTTTCTTTTTTTTTTTGGTGTTGTTCCAGCTTCACATTTTAATTAATGTTTAACTTTGTAGCTATAGAATATGATATGAAGAACATCTAGAATATCCTTTCAATAAGTTTTTATATATTTTTTTTAAAGGAAGAGTATATATTTCTTAAATTTCATGTCACGTATTTGTGCCGCCGCCGTCTGTGTTTGTGTAAATGTGTGTGTGTTAGAGAAGCTCTTTATTAACTGGGCAATATTTCCGATATATCTCTCGCGTATAGCCCACTGAGTGAACAGCATAATTTCCTACAAATGTCACATTTCTCATCCTTTTAACCCCCAGTTTTCAGTGTGTATGTGTACCATCCCGTAAATATACATTAATCCCAAAGGCTATTTATATTTTTTGAAATCCGCTTTGCAGTAGGCAGAACAAAAAAATACATATAATACGTTAGAGTGGAAAGTCAACTTTTTAAAAAAGCTCGCAATCAATATAAGGTATAAAATTGAGAAATTTCATATAAAGTTTTTGTTTCAAAAATAAATATAGTTTTCCAACATTCGTTTCAAAACACACTGTATACTGTACATGATATGGAAAACAAAACAAAAAATATGACGAAAATCCGGTTCAGTTTCAGCACGTAAGCCAGATGGGATTTTTGAGTTAATGTACAGCAGCTTTTAAGATTTGATCTTTTTGAACCTGTTTGTAGTCCTAAGGAGAGAAGGGTAACATTATACATATATCAGAAGATGGAGGGATGCAAAGTGGCTTTTATAATAATATAAAACATCATTCTATTATATGTAGATATAATAATGTATGTATTATACTCGTATATAGTAAAAGTAGGGTAGTGTAATTATGAGTATGATGGCGTATATATAGTATATAGAAGAGAAGAGACGTAGAAAGCGATTTTGTTATATAAAAGATGGTTGTAATTAATTAGCTGTAACCGAATACTGAAGATATATCCTTAATTAAGGCATCCATATAGCTCTCTTAGGAACACTACTATATCCGTTTATTCCAGCGGTTTTGTTATCAATCTTAATTGATAGCTCTTGGTACTTGCCATGTCTTCTGAAACATACATCTAATACTTATTGAACATACATGTCGAATTCATAATATACTATATAATTATACAACAATTTAATCCTATCAAAACCTAACAATTAACAATGGTATATTTATAACGATCTTGCATTAACGCAAAATTGATTAGAATAGAATCATTTTAAATCCCCATCATCACTATATATGTATATGATATGGAAATTACTAGTTAGATTCATGTACAGTTTTACAATTAAATAAAAATATACTCTATGTTTATACTATTGTATATATTCGAATTGATTTGAAAGACTTTCGTGTTCATTAAAAGTCGTAATTACACAACTAAAATAGGTTAGTAATTTTGTAGATTTCTAGTTATACTTCTTAAAATTGTTAAAAAGTGTAGTTAACATTAAGCATTTTTTTTAAGCAACTTTCGATATCTTTAAATTCAAGAATTTAATTTAACAGAAAAATACACTAAAAAATGTGAATTAAATATTTTATAAACCATGCAATAACGACTGCGCCATTTAAATACATAAGTAGAAAGTCATAAAAGGCTTATTTTATCATTATAGTTTAATACGATTAACGCTAATGAAATGTTTTACATCTTTTTCTATATAATATACTGTTAATACTTAATACAATAATATATAAATAATAATTAATGACATAATAGATATGCATGTGCAGTTGATATATTATAATTTGTCATGTGACATTTAACTCAGCTGTATTCAATTTTGTACTATACTTCATTTATTAAGTAGAGAACTTAAATTGCAATGGAATTAGTACTCAAAATTATGCAAAATACTGTATTTTTGTTGGTGTTTAAATAATTTATGTTTTGAAGCACCAATAAAAAAAGCAGCTTCTTTTAAATCTCCGAATACAGCCGATTATTTTTGCCATTTTTCGACTGAATATAGTATAAGCACGTACAAACGTGAAATCATAACACGTGTATAATATGTTTTGTTTAACACCAGGTGTTAACGTTTAAAATCGTTAATACAATTACGAATTGTCAAAATTACGTTATACAGTTACACTAATTTCATTTTATTGTAACAATTTTCAATGGCACTACACATACATATATAATTTTGATGTGAAATTATATTCGAAACTAAAACATAATAATAACCATTTAAACATTTTATAATTTGAACCCCCATTATAATAACTTGTCTCATACTTATATAGAGTGTGTTACAGTTTATGTGTAGTTGTATTTTAAAATAACAGCCACTTTATGACAAAATTGGGAACAATTCAAAATTACATTGTAATTAAAGTTAATTTCAAGTGCTGGAAAATCCTTTTTCAAGCCGAAAGTATTATTATGAATTAAATTTAAAAAATTATCATTTTTCGTAAAAGCAATTATTAGACATCATTGAATGTTAATATCTACAATAGAATGGTAGAACAATTTCATTAATGATGTAGCAAAATATTACAATAATAACGTATAAAAATGTAATTATTATTTCGGGCTTTATAATGGCACTAAACAAACATTCCTGTAGCAAAAGATATAAATTATACTGTGGTTGGACAGCACAAAACAAACATTATCTGTACATTGAAAAAAAAACTAGAAAAATAGATTCAACTTGTTGAATACTGCCTATATAATACATATATATCTATGGTGAAAAATTTTTCCACGTTATTTAACTTTTAAATTAGCTCGTATGCGTCAATATCAATTATTTATGTTTTATAAAAAGTTATAAAAAGTGTATGTATTGGCGAAATTTTACATTTAAACTACATTCGAAATAATTTCGTTAAAAGCAAGGCACATCAAATATTATCCCTGAATGGCCATAAGGTGGCCAACCCTTTATGGCACTTTTTCGTATCTACTATAAAACGCTTAAGAAACTTTGGATACACTTTTAAAACATTTCAAACGTTTTGTCTCTGTTTAATTTTTAACAGATACACTAAACAAGTTTCTTATTTTTTTCGTAAATGTTGAAAAATTCTGATAACAAAGCGAATTTGTACGGCAATTAATTAAGATTATTTATTTTTAAATTATTATCAAAAACTAACCACAAGTTTGCGAGCTTTAGGTTTAAGTTAAATCTTTACAAATTGCCTAATTATATTTTTTTAGCTGTATTTTTACATCGTTAATTTTATAGAAATAATTTATAATAGGTTTTTAACTAAATGGAGACGTTTATACTAGTTTAGGAGTTATACAGCAAAAAGTTCACTATTTTCGTAACAAAACACAAAATGTAATAGTTTAACGTTGTAATTTTCCATATGGGTTAATTCAGCAAACTTTTAGTTAAAATTAAATAAATATATAAGTAAAATCAACTTGTGGTTTTTCAACTGATTAAGAAAACAATGAAAAGTTCATGAAAGCTTAATAAACACAACTAATTTCCTTAATTCCAGTACATTACTTACAGGTTTATTACAACAACAAAAAAAAAAAGATAAAAAATGGTTACGCCCAATTTTAGTGTTTTGTGAAAACAAAACAATGTAACGACTAATTCCAAGGGATTGCAATTTATATTAAGAAAATCTACAAGAAAAACCACTATAATCAGTTTTTGTTTCAACTGATTGTGATTGTTTGTTAATGAGTTATAAGAAAAAGCTCGGCACGAAGCTTTCATTACAAACTTTGTTATTTATCGACTTAGAAAAATGATTCTAAAACAAATACGTTCACTTTTATATTGTCTTGCGAACTTTTATTTAAAAACACATTTATACAAAAGTAATTTCTCCAACATGTCAACGTAATATAATGCGACCTCTAGAGAAAAATGTAAATATTAGCGTGTGACATGACTTTCTTGACAACTGAAACTAATTGAAACATTTAAAGGTCAAGCCAACTTTTGGCACTCGTGCTGGAATGAAGCCTTTTGTTTCGCTTAGGTTTAAACTTTAGATTTGCATGAAATTCGCAACTTTCCACACTTGTTCGAAAATCCGCAATTTTGATTTGTAAAAATATCACGCAATTTTTTTCGAGTGTATACATGACTGAATCACGCACAAACATATATTGCCGGTTTTCTGAAACCCGAACAGGTAGAACACGTAGAAAGATGGGTGCGTGAGTACGTGTGAATCTAAAACATAAGGAAACACGCATTACATACATACATAGATATATAGAAAACTGTTCTGTGTTCGACAACAATTTTCTATTCAGTTGCCATTTTAGCTTGACAACAACTAATTAGACGACTACCAACTGATTGTTTTCCATTGTACTAAAATTTGCACTGTCTCTCTCTTTAATAATATTGTAGATTTACATGAGTCCAAAATTAAATTAGCAAATTACTGCACACCCCCGTGTACTCAATTATTAAACACGATGGGTAGAACACAATCCGTGTTTCAGGTATAGAGTAATTTTCTATCAAAAACAAAGATTACAATTGGAATTATTCAAAACGATTTTCCACTACTAGCTGGGGGAATAAATGGGCACCTAAAGGTTGTGTGGATTTTCGGTTTGTCCCAAAACACCATCCCAATGGGGGTATTAGTGTTGGTATACCTGGATTATGCATATATACTGTGTGTATGTGCATTATAATGGGGTAGTTTTGAATTGTGGCCCCCTTGGTGCGTTTGCACTATAACCATAATAATATCCATGGTATCGTCGCGCCGATTTATATCGTTGATAGTTTGTGGCCTGACTTTACAACGACGATGCTTAAGAGTCAGCGGGATGAATATTAAAATAGACACGTTCCTTAGGGAATACAACTTTAATATTATATATAATAAATGTTTCCTACTATTACTATCCGTACTATGTATATATTAGTTAGTTTAACCAATTATACCAGACATTATTGCCAATAATAATGACTTTCGTGTAATGCTGGTTAGATTAAATTAATATTACACTTAAAAGCTTCATATTATTGTATAATAGTTGGAAAATGCCTTCCTTTTTTTTAATAATTAATCAATTTCCTATGAAGTAAAAGCGTCCCATAAATTGATTATCTTGCCATGTTAATGAATTAATGGAATGAAAAATTAAATGCACTTAATATAGGGAGCATCAGAAAAAAAAACGTGCACGTATATTTTTTGTTCATTCGTTTAATTTTTTTGCTTACAACATTGATGTTGTACGTATATAGAAGCACCTACTTTAATTCTATTGACTTGAAATTGGTTGTCTCCTCCATCTTTTCTTTCTCTCATTTCTTTTATTGCCCGTTTGGAAAATGGAAATCGTTTGGCTTATTAATTGAATTCGTCACCAATAAATTTAAATATACTATATAAGGTAAAACGCTCACAGGCGAGGATAAGTACGTTTATTTCTAAAATTTTATTAGCCAGTTTTATAAACTTATTTTTTTTATATATGACGATGCAATTGATTTTTTAAAGGAAAAAATTTATATAAGGATGTTGAAGTTGAGGCGGTAAATGTGGCAGGTTGGCTCCGGGGAGGCTTCAACTTGTGTCTATGTGTGTGTGTGTGTAGAAATTCTACATTACGTCAAAAGCTGAATCACCGGAGAAATTGAAGTTGATGCCCGGTCTTGTTCCGCTATTCGTCTCCGTTAGTTGGAAGATTTATTTTCCCGCAAGGTATGCCTTCTTAAGGTCCGTTCACGTGTGCAGTGCAATGAGCAGATACACATAAATTCTCATCTTATATACAGCTTTTCATTTTTTTTACAACAATATATTTTTTATTAATTTTATTACTAGTTTAAAGTTTTTGCTTTATCTATAATAGAAATGTCTTTTTGACCAAATAACTTTCTAATAAGCAACTGTTTCTAGAACAATATGTAGGAACATATTTTATTATTTTTTTGAATTTTTCAGTTTAACCATAATATAAAGGTACTTTCTCGATAATTTTTTATTTATTTTGGTGGGCCATAAAATACAACCGAAAATGTACATTAAAATCATTTTTTTCCGGTGTGGTTTTCTGATGTTGGCTTTTTTATAGTGTCAATTTTATTACGGTGAAAGCTTGAAAAAAAAGAAGTAAATAGACTTTTATTGTATTTACATTTGGTTCGTAAATGTATTTTTCAAGGGGGCTATTCAATATTTTAGTGTATTTCTTTCGATTTTCAGCGCTTTAAAACCATTTCACTGTTTCTTGTATATGAATTATTAATAAAGATTTAAGATTTTCGTTATATTATACATTTTTCTTTTACCATCTTTTTTTTACATATACCTACTTATACTGCTTATATACATATAGAATATTTCTTTGTGATTAATAAATACAACAACAAAAATTAATAAAAGAACAAATTAACTACAATATTTATTGAACAAAAAAAAACGTAAAAATTAATGAACAGACTTTAAGACTTTATCAAATGAAATTTAAATGAAAAGTTTTCAACCGTAAAAAAGGCATTTCTCCAGGGGGAAATTATTTCATCTTTGGTCTTTTTTATGGATTAGGAAAATATATATATAAATTGTTTGATTTTAAAATTTTATTATACACATTTGTATATAAATATTGCTTGCGTTTACATTTTCCTGTTTTGTAATGAGTTTTTATTATCGAATTGTATACCTTTTATAATGCAATATAAAATACAATTTTTGTAAAGTATATTTCGTTTATTTTTCACAACGAATCGCGTATACTACCCCTACATACATACATACAAGTATAGTAGGAAATATTCAATTTCTCGATGATATTTGTTACAATATAAAATAAAAACGTTAACATTATATGCAAGTATAGAATGAAGAGAAGAAGCAAACAAAACATGATACACACGTATCACCACCTCTGCTGCCACCACCGCCCACCAGCCCCATATATAATATACAAGGTTTTGAAATATAGGGTGCGATGTATTCCATTTACATGTATAAACATTTTTATGTGTTATGAAAGTGAGAAATGGATGGTGTTGAATGGTATATAAACCTTTTTAGACAAAGGTATTTCTACACATATAAATGTGCATGTATTTGTTTGGCCGCCGCCACCGTTTGTGGCGGGGGTGTGAGAAATAGAGACAGAAATATTGTAATCATGGACTTATTTGCTATTCAAGTGTGTGTGAAAAACGGCTGCCAACATTCATACATTCAACTTAAGTCGACGTTTTTTTCTTCAAACAAAAGAAACAAATATATTATTTAATAAAGTGGATCATCAAAAAAATAAAACACTTCATGAATACGTAAAGTCAATGCATTTATGGGGGTGAATATCGTGGCTTATTAGTTGCAGTTAGATTTAGTTGATCAAACATTTCATTTTCGATGAAGAGAATAATTGATAGGTATTTATTCAGTTTCTTAATTGAATAAATTACATGAAAAAAATGCATGATGGAAAAACAAACGTTGATGATGAGAAAAACAGTTGAAAATTCCGAGAAAAAAGTGATGTTTTACAATTAATTAGCAACTAATTAGTTGGAGAGAAAATAACTTAATTAAAACTGGTGTATTTTTTTAAGAATATATTTGTAATAATTTTCACATATACATAATTTGTAAACTATTGATGTTTATTTCAAATTCATTGTATAAAGTTTTTAATGGTTCTATATAGAATGTGTCAACTGTGTTACTCGACTAACAAAATTCTGTATATTATGTTAGAATGAAGCTGGAAACTGGATGAAATTGTACCAATTAAATTGTCAGTGGTTTTGTTTGTTAAGTAGATAAATGTTCTATTGATTTAGGAATGTTGAAAGGTTAAAATTGGACTTGGCCCGTGATTACTTTAATTATAGTTTCGAATAGTTGTTTTTTCGTAATAAATCTCGAATAAATAAATTTATGGTATTCTCTGATTTTGTTCATTTTCACACCAAATTCATGATTAAATCAGTTATTGCAACAAATTCTAAATTATAGTATATTTGGCACGTTTTAAGTTGAAATTGATTAGCTTTTACGTGATCAATTTTTGGAATTTTATTCGGCGATAACGAATTCCTGAAAATTCTTATTTACAACGCCAAAATATGTCAAAACTGATAACTGACAGTTGAAATTAGTTGATTTGTTAAAACATATATAGGTAGTAAAAGGACTTTATTCCAGCACGAGTTTGAAATCTAAAATTTAGTCGAATTCTTCTTCTTGTAGAATTACAAACCATATAACAAGAAATTTGTATAAATATATAATTACTATAATTTTAGCTGTGTAAATGTGATTTCTATATTAGAAATAGAAAAGTATTCGAACTTTTCTATAAAACAAAAAGCACATTTTTGATGCATATTTAAATCATATTCTTCAGGGATTAAGAATTATCTTTGTAAAGGATAAATTTTCGAAAAAACCAAACTTTTTTCCACAATGAATTAAAAATAATCTCCCTTTTATGGAAATATTTTGCTGGTATAAGTAATAGTTCTTGTGTCCATTATATTTAAATAAATTTCAGTTGGAAAATCTTTTATACACGGTATATGCAGCAATCTCTATAAATCAGAGACCACCACCGCCACCACCACCATCATCATCATCATGAACCACCGCCCAACTTTTATGAAAAGAACAGTTTATATATTCTATCGACCGCTGGGGGTGACAATGGCAATATACTTAATCTGAATTCATATTATATTCAAGGGAAAAGTAACATTTTCCAATACAAGACAACTCCATTAGACAGAGACACATTCCTACCATATTTGGGACCTGCGGGGCATCACAAAACCCTCTCCCTCTCAATATACATATATATATGTATACAAGCCTACATGAAAATTGTACCTTTGCCCCTCGTGTAATACAATATCTATTCAACAACATTTAATAATAATATAATCATATTTTGGAAACGCATATTCCAAACATTATTGGACAAATTGTTATATTTGCTGGGCCTTTTTTCCATCAATATACAAGTATATCACCTTTAACACTTATGAATTATTTAAACGATATATTCGAAATCAATCCATTAGTGTTAGGGTATATCTTTAATTAATTTATAAATGTATCTATATTATAGGAATGGACATTTATGTTGTTCTATGTACGGCGTTCTAACTACAATTAATTAATTATATACACTAATTAATTACTAGACGCCGACTTATCGTAATGATGTGAATTTGAATATGTATATCTAGTTGTTACCTTATCTAAATAGACTTGTACGTATAGAATCAATCCATCTCTATATAGATATTAGATACACGTTACACGAAGTGGCTAAAAATGTTGAAATGAATATTTCTTTTGAATTATGCATAAGATATACCTATATGAGATGCGTATAGAGCTAAAGAAGATCAAAGACTTTAATTTAAAGCCATCGTACATATAATCACATTTTTTTATATACATATATAGATATACATATTATATTTGTATTTTGTGGTGAATATGAGGGGCCGGTCAGGTCATTATTATTCGTTTTGAAAAATATACATATACAAATTAAATATTCTAACAAATAATAATGCCCTGAACGGCACCTCATAAGTGAATGTAAAATGGTTTTATAAATATTTATTATTGGTGTAATAAAAAAACATATATAAAAATAATATTGAAATTATTGTTCTTTTATATGTATGTAAAATGTTCAAAGGATGATTAAATAAATACAACTATTAATGGGTTGAATTAATATAAATAAAACCAGAAACACACACAGACACAGAGGCACAGAACGAACGTGCACAGTAATTAAATGTTTTAATTAGCCCAGGAAACAGGTACTTTATTGCGTTCATTCTTTTTCATGCTGTTTTCATTCCTGTACAACCAAAATTATATGTATAAACCAGGCTACTTTTCATATGGCAATGAAAACCTTAATTAAGCCACTATCTTAACATTCATATTTTAGAAATTAACTAGTAATTTAAAAATTATAGTTATATAAACATTAAAACATTGTACAAACTTATTAAAGTATGTATTCAGTATGAAAAGGATTCCAGTATAATACGAGCTATTCAAATTAATATAAAGAGTTACCTACATTTCTCGTACCTATATATTTATTAACATTTACAAAAACAGATATCCATTTAATATATTATTTTGCTCCATACTTTATGTTGCAAATTTTGAGCAGATATTATGTATATAAGGTATATATTAAATTACAGGTGGTACATCATCAACTAAAATTCTAAACAGTTAATGATTTTGAGAACTTATTATAAACACAGTAGTTTAGCTAACAAGTTTTCCATTGAAAATTGTGCAACATATGTGAATTATTAATAAAATTAACTGTCTATATTATTTGCTATTTATATAAACAGTTCTACGAGATTACATTGTTTCTTAACAATATTTTTTCTTAATTTGACGAAATATTAAAATATATTTATATAATTATAATTTAAAAAATTTATTTTCAGCAAATTCCAAAGAATTCTCATTTACAAAGCTAAAATATATTAAAACTGACAACAGACAGTTGACGTCAGCTAATTTGTCAATTGTCAGTTTGAGAAACAGTTCTCTAAAATTCCTAGACTATTTAAGCTGTGTAAACTTGACTTGAAATATTTTATTTGAATTATCCCTTCTTCGGAATCATTAAAATCAAAATTTAGAGAAAATATCTCTTCACTTTTTAAGATAATCTTGAGGAAAGCTTAAATTGACGCACCCTGTATAATAGTAATAAGTCAAAATTAGAAAAAAAATTATTTCTAGAAAATTTAAATTCAAGTGTTGCTATTAAGTCAAGTAAATTCATGGTTGAGAGTGTTGGTGGTTCTTAGAGGCCTCTATGAATAATATAAGCATTAATTCAAAGTAGTCAGAGTATTAAATCTAAGGGGTAAAACCGGGATTGGATACCCCTTATACTATATACATAAACTAAACTGTGCGGTAAAATAAATTTGTTTCATTATAATAGTAAATCATGTTTAAAAAGGGGCAATTTAAATGTACCAAACTAATATATATGTAATATTATACATATACATATAACACACATACCAGTACAGTGAATGAAGAAAAATATTGCAGCATATACCGGATAAAAATGCATTTGACATTAAATCGCGCATATATTATACAAAAAAAAAGAGATAAAAAGAAACGTATACAGACTATTATAACAACAACAATAATAATATTGCAGGTGAATTTTGGCGAACAAGAAAATAAGAAAATATCGTTCTTTCACAAATATACAGAAAGGACGTTATCTACTGTTGAAATAAAGTCGTTTATGTAATAAAGACAAATTGTGTTACTATATGAAAACACAAGACAAAAACCGCACCACCATCACATACTAGTCGCAGCACAGCACAGCATTTATTTGTGGCAGCACTTAAAGAAATAATCTGCCATTTGAAAAGTGTATTATATAAGGTTGTGGAATACATATAGAAGAAAAGCGGAAAGTGAGTAGTAGTCAAGGCAACGCTAAATTGTATTACAATCAAAACTTTCAAAGTTTTATCAGTGAGAGATTTTCTCATTTCAAGTTTATATCATCGCCATGAGTAGTACATATATAGCGGGGTAAAGAAGGCGGTTGATTTGGAAAATGTCACCCCGTATACTGAAGTGGATTAGAAAACTGTTGGGAAAAACTCACTTGAAAACAAAAAACTACAATTTCACTATGATAATAATAATAATGCAAAACAAACACGTTTTGCTCGTGTTAAAGGAATATAATTGCCTTTTTCTGCACTTTGATGAGCACGAAACGAAGTGTAAACATTTCAAGTTAAAATATTTTCATCTAGACATTTTTACGAAATTTATTGTGTGATGCGTTTGCGTTTAAAATTACTACACTATGATATTTTTTTTTCACATGTATACATATTATTCTTTTTCCACAACCCCGTTTTTTCGTAAACGGCGACGAAAAAAACCGCATTCAATCTCGTCGTATTTAGGGTAGAGCTTGTTTACACTCCATTTAAATAACTTTTCCTAAGTAGTTTACAAAAGGTGCATGTCTACTTAATAGTTTGAAGTTGTCAAACAGTGGTTATTGATCGATTTGTACGAAAGCATGTAAAACAATGTCTGAACAACCGAAAAAGAAATAACTAGAAGAATGTTTCGTGTATAAAAATAATGTTATACAAATTTGAAGATGGTTTATTTGTTATTTACAATTGTAAACACAACTATAATTGGACAAACAAAAATAATATAGAAGAATTAGATGTATACGGGTATTCCATTGTTTTCCCAGTCTGTTTCAAGTTTAAACAAACAATTTGTAATAATATAAAATGATAGGAAACTGTACTGAAAGAAACTAATTACACGAAATTGTACATTGTGAGTTTTTAGATAAAATTGAAACCACACAATAGTTAAATTCCTTAAATAATAGATCTATTTTCTATAATATTGTAATCAAAACAAGCTTTTATCTTTTTTTCTAAAAAAAATAGACCTTTTCTGCAAGAAATTAATTAAAATCTAGTATACTAAGTATATATAGTTGAATTGATTCTCTTTCAAATAAATCGTTTTATTAAAGTCTAAAGTAAATTTCAAATATATAAAGAGAAGAATAAATGTGTAAATGAAACCACTAAAGAATGGAAAAGATGATGTTTCATTAAAATGTTCAATAAATCAATTCAGCCGTATATTGTTCACAAACAATAATAACTAATAATGTTATACTGTGTTGGTGAAGAGAATGGTGTGTTAAAATTTTACGAGAACACTAATACACGCACTAATAATCGTAAAAAAAGCATTAATCTAAACGAAAAATAGTGTGAAAATGACCTGCAGGTGTCTTTGTCATTTTTATGTCTTCTGTGAGGAGAAGAAAAGGTCCTAATGCCCTACTAGGAAATTTATTAGATGTGCCCTCTAATACTATTATATTCAACGAAAATTATTCGAAATTTAAAATTTAAAAATCGAATCAAATATTCAAAAACTACACAATCAGTTAAGGATAAAGTTTTTCATGAAAATGAATATTGACCGGAAATAAGCATAATCGAATTTTGTTCATCATGATGGCAAAACCATTCCACATTTTACATATATGTATACTATAGTAGGAAAATGGTTTAAATGATGATATCAGCCATATAACTATATATATATATTCCCTTTTAATATAAATCAGTGTGTAGTTACAATCTTCGTTGAAAATTTAATCAGAAGTTTCCTAACTATACCGAAATAAATTTTCATTAGTGGTTGGGCAAACTAAATTCGTGTAAAGGGAAATACATATACAGTCAGTCTACTGAAAAAAAGAGGCCATTTCTATATATGTTAAAAATTATTACAATTTTAAAACTTCATTTGTATCTATTAAGCATAAATGTCATTTTAAAATACATATTCATTTAATAATAGTGGATTCACGACGATATATGAAAGTTACTAAACTGGCATAACGTCTGCAAATTGTCAAAAAAAACTGTCATAAAATGACGAACACAATATAACCTCAAATATAAAATTAGCTGACAGGTATTTGTTTTGGCTGCCATGTTGTTTATTATCGTCACGTGTTGTTGTTGTTATATGCTATGGTATCGATGGAATAATAAGCGTATTATTGCACAGGGTACTGATTAAGCCTATAAACAAACAATAACAGTAATCTTATTCTTATATGTACACTTGTGGACAGGTCAATCCGCCAGTCAGCTATAAATCTAAAAACGAAGTGGTCGTTATTGATTCTTGAGAATTAGGGACTTAAAGGGTAGTATAAATTCAATGAAGTCGATATTTGAATACACATTTTACCTGACTGGCGGATTGACCTGTCCACAAGTGTACATACATATATTGTATATACGTATAGATATTACAAAAGATTATATTTTAATATTGATTCTTCACATATATTACTTAATAATTTCAGATAATGTAAGTGGAAGAAAATGAAATACTCAAGAACGGTCTATTGTTGTTGCGGCTTTCAAAAAATTCGAAAGCATTATAAAAAATTTCAACTTAATGCTGAAGAGATTATACTGTATGTATTTTTAATAATATTTATACATATATTTATATGTATGTATGTATGTATATATTTATTATTCAGTTATATTCATATCTACTCAATTATTTTGAAAATTCATTATAAATATTATAAATAATTTTGTAAACATATATACGTACATACTCGTAATTGTACATATGTTACTCTAAAAAGTTTAAAGCTTTTAAAAACTTGTTCATTTAAAAATAAATGTTTTTAAATTAATAATGATATACGAGTAAATATGAAATTCATTTACATTAATAGACATTATAGCAACTCTTTAAATATTAATAAAGTTCAGATAATGTAACATAATACAGTTTTTGTTTTGATTAAAATTTTTAAAGTTCAAAATTGCTGTAAATAATACAGTTGGTATTGAAAGCGTGTAATAAATTTGTGATAACACTTTCAAGACGGCAATAAGAAGTAGAATATAACATATATATACGTAAGATAAGACACTTTGGAAATTAATAATCCACAAACACCTTAAGCGTATAAGAAAATGTTAATCAAGGTGCACTTGTTTTCCCGAAATAATAAAGCTAGTAAAGAACATGGTTTACGAGTGTAGTTAGTTGTTAAAGTGTAAGAAGAGCATCAATATTAAATAAGAATAAGTAAATTAAATATAAGTATCATATAGTAAGCAGAGTGAAATTTAAATGTGAAATATGTAAAGTATTTTAACTAGTTTTATGATGTAAAGAACGTACATAGTTTGTTAGTTTAGAGCTTCAGTTTACACAGTACTTAACACGAACTATAATAAGGCGTAGAATTTTTTTTAAAAGCAAATTAACACCGTTTGTAATATAAAATAAAAATGCAATCATTTTACGCGAAATAAAATTTAATGAAAACTAGATACTTATTGTAATAAAAACGAAAATGATTGATGATTTGGTTGATTTTAAGTATAAGTGAAAGAGCTGATGGTGACACAAATTCTATTTGTATTCAACAATTTCGCGAAAATGTTAATGGTGAATTAAATTTGGTCGCCAAATGAGATTCGTTTCCTCTCATTTCGAATCGGTCTTTTACTACGATTTTACAGTCAAATTCGAATTTTAATTAAATTGTGACCTGTGTGAATGTAATTGCCTATTGTTTAACGCTAGTTTAATATTATACTGAAGCAATAAAACGATCCCTCATTTCAGCATATAGACTCAATAACAAAAAAAAGAAGAGAGAAAGCGCGATCGGATCATAATCGCACCCTTATTAAATTCTTAACTGCCAATAAATTTGTTTCTTTCAAGTTTTGCTAAAAATTAAATTGATGGCTTTTGTTAAGGAAAAATAAAGAAAATTCAAATTAGGAACGCACATTTTTCCTTTTTTCCTGGGAACATTATTGTACAAATATTTGTCGACTATGAATTTCTGTTAATTGGGTTAACAGTTAAATCAAACCCCTGGCAAAAGCACATGTTCTTCTAACTAACGCCCAAATTTTCCAAAATACATGGGCTAGCTCGTATTATATATGTATATGTTTGCATATAACAGGCAGTCTTTTGCACCTAATTAGTAAAATGCTAACTGTGTGCAAATTATATCCGCGTACACAATGAAGCAAAAATACCATTATATAATATCCCCCTTTAATTACTTATTCAGTTTGAATGAATAGGTGAAATAAAGCTCAGAGCGCGTTTCTGGCAATTTATTGCATCATTTAATCTATACTCCATAATACCTGTTATTGTTGTTATTACGTTCAACAACAATAACAAAACAATGTCGAAATGCGAACAACACCAGGACCGGCACGAGGAATAAACGCGAACACCGTAATTGAATTTATGACACGTTGGGGGTGGGATATAAGATTTAATTTAGAATTTGCGCATAAGTGTATAGAATTGCAGTTACTACAGTTTTTGTTTGATTTAAATTAGTTTACGCGTTGTTGAGATATTGAATTTAGAAATTTTCACCCCCGAAGAATAAAAAAACAATAAGGGTGCATAAAGGGTACAGTTTTGCTTTGAACTTTAAACTTTTGTTAAAGTACTAAAAATTCTAATTAATACAGTTTTTGTTTGATTTAAATCGGACTATCCCTTACGGAGATATGAGCATTCACATTTTTACTCCTGAAAATCCTGAAAAAAGCGCGAAAACTGAAAACGTTATAACTTTGTTATTTTTAACGCTAGAGAAAAATTTCAAAAGGTGAATTATTCCTCTTTTAATACTCTATCAGAATATGTCCAAATTATTTATACAGGGTGTTTCATTTTTGGGTGGCACCAAATAACACAAACTTTCATATGAGAAAAACTAAAAATATTATAACATTTTTATTTTTAACGCTAGTATAAAAGTTCAAAAACTGGTGTATTCAGTTGTTTGTGGCCGATCCGGGCCTGGGTATTAATAAAATTTTTGAATGTGTACTCACGATTCGTATAACAAAACATCCACAGTCCAGAAACGGTGAATTTTGACAGGTATTCACGTTCACCAGTTCCATTGTAGGATGCATTTGCCATTTTCTCTTCAGTATGTAACCATTGATTTGTCAACATTGCAATTAAAACGACCAAAAGTGATATGGTGGCCATTAAAGGTGTTAATATCCATAAACAAGATAAGGTCGTTTCCATTGGGTTGGAATCATCACTAGCCGATTGAGTGCCCGTATTTCGGGACAATGAACGTTGCATTCTCATTGGTTTCAATTTGTTATATTTTTTCTATTAAATAATATATAATTGTAAATAGTCTCTAGATACATTTAAACTTTCTTTAAGAATAACTATATTATCAAAAAAATTGACCGATTACATGTTTTGATTTATTAAAAATGATTTTAATTGAAAAATTGACGAAAAAGGCTACATTACATTATATAAGGTCTTTTACTATAATTTAATAATGGTTTTAATTTAAATATGCGATAATAATGCATTGTTTATGTTGTTGTTTGATGTTGTTTTGCAAAAGTTTCATGTCTTCTTATATCCATTAATTCTGTAACAAATACAAAATATAAACTGTTGACATATTTTGTGCCTGAAGAATATAAAAATGCTAGGAAAATATTGACAGAATAATTGATAAAGTGAAACAAAGGGTTCGACTACATTCTTATATATTATATAAAATAAAAGCGAAGGGTGTTGCGAGTCCAAAAAGGACGATTTACTTGTAAATGAGACATCTGTTATGGCAGAGAATTCGCTTTCCATTTCCATTTCAACATTTCATCGCGTCTCATCTTTATCAATTCGATAAATCACCGACATATGATAAATGACTAAACATAAAGAAAAGGAAAATGGAGATAAATCGAATATTCGGACATGGCAAATATTTAAACTCGGACTTTGTGATAATAAATATTAAACTACATATTAATTAATTTGTGTAATACTGTTTAAATATATATTATTAATTAAAAACAAAAATGCCGAGTTATTAAAATTGGTTAATATATGTATTTGCAGTTTTCAGTTTAGTTTAGTTTATTTATAAATTGAATATTTCAGTTAATTATTGGATAGTGAATTAATTTTCTTCTAAAACTTTACTTTAATATTATTAAAACCGTCTTTTATACGAAACTTCACGAAACATAAACTTTTACTAGATAGAAAATTTCTGTTCAAACTTGATTTGGTACAGTTTTTTACTTTTTCGTTTCTAAAAGAAAGTTTTTGATCAATTTCTGGTTACTGGTATTGTTTTTAAAACTAATACTACACATGTATGTTTGTTTAATAACTTTTCAATAGTTTTAACCATAGATAATAAAAAAATCTAAGTATTAAGATAGATTGCTAAGTTTAGGTTTTATTTTTAAATCGCGATTATTTTTTGCTTATTTATAAATTTTTAAAAAAGCCGCTTTAATACAAAAGAATACTAGCGCCACAACGATGTTAACCACGAACTAAACACCGTTTGAAAAAAAACTAAACTTAACCATCTGTAGTATACACATTTTCTATGGTTTTAACAAAACTATAAAAATAATCTATAAGTTGAAAATGAATAATTTATTGTAAGCCTCTAGTTGATTAAATGAATTTGGCGCAATGCATAAACATATATATACGTGTATATTTACTGTGTGGCTGTCTTTATGAGTGAAAGAGAGAAAGATGGGCCGAAAAGCACACAGGATTTGATCATGATTTGTGTGCCAAGTAAGCCGCAAAGAACTAGGAATATAGAATGTGGAGAAAGCTGAACAGTGTGTAGGGAGCTCATTTTCAACAACATTCATCTTGTATGGTCGCATGAAGCTGCAATAATAAGGGTTATAATTCAAACCACGCCTAGTTTCTTGGCTTTTCGATGCAAAGTCCCTCATACCCGAAATTTTCCCAACACACACAGAGTAAAGAGAAATATTCACACATACATAATATAAACGCAGCCATTTTCAATACACACAAATGTGTATGTGTGTGTATAAACATAGACAAAATGAAAAGGGTTTTGTTTGCAAACTTGTTCCATCAAACAGGCCACCCCTAACACACTGAAGAAAATTCATCTTTATTCATATTTAATAAAGCAACTGGCAAATTTACGGGCAATTTGTTCAGGTTAATCAATGTATGCCTTTATGTTTGTTTGTTTTTCATCTTGTGTATATATAGAACTACAAGAATTGTTTTGTTCTTTCTCTCGCTTTTAGTTTTCACCACCACCGTAGTCGATTATAAATTATTTAGCTCCTCTCTGTATATACATATATATATAATGTAGATTAACAGCCATTCTTTTTACAGAAAAAAGCTAAAGCTAAAATGGTCTAAAGGTGTTTATAAGAACTAATTAAAACAGGTTAAGATTAACGTGCCTATAAACACGAAAATACCTGATAAATTAATCAAAATAATAAACGGATGTGGAAATTATTTTCTCTTTTAATATAAATTCCATTTAATAATCCATCAAAATGTAAAATATATATAAAATAAATACAGTATACAGAAATGTTTTTACTAAAGGTGTACATACTAAGGCACTTATTGAAATTGAAAAATAAATTCAACTACATGTAATAAAGTAAATGCAAAGTAAAAATACCTTTACTTGTATGTGAAATTTCAGAAATATTGTCAATTTTAAGTACATCAGCATCTAGATAGAAAAATGTTGTTTGCTTTATAAAATAAATATCATGAAAATAAACATTACAATGTTTGGAACATATATATAATAAAAAAAACTCATAGAAATATAAAGGTCTATTTACCTTCCATTAAAATAAAATTAATGAACAAAAAAAAATTGGACATGTTATATAATATTGTATAATAGGAGGGGCACACACAAAAAACGCTACGTTCAAATAAAATTTACTGTCCAAAAGTACTTTGTAACATTTTAGTAAATCCAGACAGTTCATATTCAATTTATTATCGCCCTTTTGGCTAGCTAAAACATAATTTCAGTGGATACTGCTGTTAAATCGTATATATAGCTATATGGTGCGGTTACGTGCCTTTTTGTCGACCGGTAATTTGTGAGTTCGACACCACGTTTTAAAGTTGTTACAAATCACTACCACCACCACCGCCACCGCCTCCACCGGCAGCAGCAGTAGCAAGCCAACACACCCTCACTTTTCCACTCTATATACTACTTTGGTACAAAACGGGTCAACGAAGATATTGTTCGTTGAATAAAGGCCCTTTTTTCAACAACTTCAAAAGCGAAATTGTTGATTACTCAATAACTTACACGTGAACATTGTAAAAACTAACAAAGCATCATTTTCCTTTTATTTTTACATTTTATATTTATACATCTTTATTTTATACGCGAAAGAGAACACTTTTTACTTCAATCTCTAATTTACTGGTCTCGTTCTGGAATGAGTTCAGAATCTGATGACTTGCCTCTAAGGATTTCACTACATTCAAACAATTATCCACGTTTAAATCGTAAAAGTTTATTTTTTTCCTACTGAAAATAATTCGGAACAAAAAACTTTATACAATTATCTGTACTGCTTTTTTAAACTGATGTTTGCATTTGAAATACTGTATAATTAGTTGTTTTAATGGAAAAAATTTCCCCGACAAATTTATTTGATCAAGTTTTACTTTCAGGGGATGCGGAAAAGTTAAATTTTAATGCTAGTATATAACCTTTAACATATATTGTGGTATAAATAAAAAAAACAATATTTGTATGTATTATAGACACAGCTTGAAGGAAAAACAGGAGGAAATAAACATTTTTTTTGTTATTTTTAATAACGCTAATAACGTTGTAAAAAAGTTTCTTTTGTTTAAGAGCTTATAAAATATTATGATTGCAAATTTAAAAGATTCTCATTAAAATGTTGAACGTTTTAAGAATTTTTAATATTAAACTACAACATTGTAGTCAAACATAGGTACAATTACATCTTCAGTGTCAAAGAAACATATTTTCTAAATAATAAAATAAATTTAAATGTTATAAAACTACTCAATTATTTTTAAGCGAATCTAAACGACTGCGCCATGTAATATATTTAAAAGTTCATAAAAACGATGAAATACAATAGATTCGTATTTCAAACATAATAATGTAGATAATAACATATGCTTTGATATATTCCACAATTTATCATGTGACATTTAAGATTCGTCGGTCCAACTGTATATTTTTTGTAACAAATTGTCTAGTTGATCGAATTCATTTATAATAATATACTTCCTGAATTGAATGAAATAAATAATGTGGAAAAGTTGAAAAATCCGTACATATTATAACACATATTTTTCGTTATACGTTGTGTAATGTGGATCCGTGCTCACAGTTTTTTTTTTCAAAATTGAAAAATCCATGCTATATACCGTTTCGGTACATAAACATGTATAATAAAGTCACAAAGTAAAACGTGGCATGTTGGAATGATTTTTAGCTAGCGCAGAACTGTGGTGGCGGTGTGGTGGTGGCGGCCACTGTCATCCTTTATGAAATATGTTGTTATTTCCAATGTTCTTTATGTTACCGAACGGCGAAAGCCCCTATATATATACAATATAAGCTGCTCCTGAATATTATTAGATAAACAGTACATAACGTTAGTACATGGATTTTCATTTTCTCTTTTGATAGTCAAAACAATAAACTGTCTGTTTATCATATTATTTATATATAATTAGAATTCATGATGCCGGTATAGAAATTTTTTCCACATGAATTCGTACCTACGCCGTGTATATATATATTTTTAACACTATATTTGCTGAATAAACTCCTGAAACTATATTCGCACAAGTTAAAATTGCAATTGAAATTCAGTACAGGTATAAGTTGCTTCCTCTCAAAGGAACCTATTTACTGGATTGTGTGTCCTGTATAAGAACATGCACATCCAATAATCCTCTTTACAAAACGTACATATCGCTCCATTTTGCTTTATTTTCAACCCTATCGGCTACCCACCACAAGCACATACACATACAAACAACATAAAACGAAAATTATATTCGCAATTTTTGTACAATATTTATAGACTTTTATTATTTTTCACAGGAATACTATTGGGAATTTTATAAATATATAGAACATGCATTCTCCTGAAAAATAATAAAATTTTTCCACTTTTCCTACTTTTTTTTCATTCTGCAAATAAAATGTATGTAATTCTTCAATTTCTGCTGCTACTATCCAAACGAAAACAAAAAAAAAAAATTGTTGAACATCTGGTGAACAGACAATTGTGTCTAAATTAAAGTTGTCCCATTTGAAATTGCGTAAACCACCTATCAATATGGTCCTTTAGGAAGAACATTCGTTGATTAAATGTTAGCGACACTTGTTACTAGCTCTATTTACTCTGGAGTAATTGGAAAGCCTTCACATGCACGTTTTTTTAAGGGCAATAAAATATTTTCGGATATCCGTTTTATAACATGCTTATACAAGGTGATTCGACCTAAACCATTAGGTAAAAGTAGTCCAAGCGGGGTGTTAAAACCAAAATTTGCCTAAATGGTTTTCTTTAGAAAAATTCCATGAAAGAGTATATTCAAATTAGTATAAATTTTCAAAAGTTGATTAATAGGTTACAGAAGAATTTATAAAAAAAAAACAGAATTGTAATACCTTTTATATTCTGTATATTTCTGTAATTCTGTTATATATTTCGGTTTTATTGAGTTTACTTTCGTAAAAGTATATGAAATTGTAATTATTACAGTCTTCGTTTGATTGAAATTGGTTTACGCGTTGGTGAGATATGGTACTTCAAAATTTTCACCCTCAGAGATTTGAAAAATGGTTAAAAGGGTAGAAATTTGTTCTTAATTTTACAGTTTTGAAAAAATGCTCAGATTTTAAATAAAATTAGTTTTTGTTTGGTTTTAATAAGACTATACGTTACAGAGATACGAACATTCATATTTGTTCTCCTGAAAATTCTGAAAAACAAACTAAAACTGAAAACGTTATAATTTCGTTATTTTTAATCCTAGAGAAAAATTTCAAAAACTGAAATATTCTTCTTTTAATGCTTTTTCAGGATATGTAAAACATATTTACACAGAGTGTTTATTTTTTCAGTGGCACTAAACAGTAGTATAAATTCTAAATGAAATAAAAACTCAAAACATTATAACTTGTTTATTTTTAACGCTAGAACAAAAATTTAAAAACTGGTATATTCAATTTTTTAGAGTTAGAATTTAGGACTTCTTAAGAATAAAAAGAGTGCCATATCATATTATATAGAGTATAGAGATCTATTTTCAAAAAAGTAGATTTTTTTGTTTTAACAAAAAAAAAATGGTATTTGTATGCGTGTAAAAACGTTATCACAATTCAGTCGAACACTTTTTTCCATCGAAATGGTCCCTTAATCTACGATTTTGTTAACGTTGAATCACCCTGTACATTTTTTTGTTCATAAAGAGTTGTGCATTTTAATGAACCCACCCAACGATACCTCATCCCTAAACAGCAATATGGAAATACATTGGGAATATGCATCATCACGCCAAAGCCGAGACACATGCCACTGATTAGACGGGTTAGTGATCGATGGTATTGCGGTGATCATATAAACCAACACATACATATATAGATATATATACAAAACAAGTCCCATATATGGGCAATGGCCAAACACACAGTGTCATGCTAATTACTTTATCACTCGTAACTAACATTTGCTTCCGCTTAGTGGCACACACACATATATATGCCAAGATGGATGGTTTCAGTTTACTCTGATGGGTTTGTTACTAATACAGATTTTAGATGACATTGCAAAACATGTGTCATCACGTGTGTGTGTTCCCTAACATTATTTAATTCCCCCTTAAAAGGCCAACACTAACGATTTTATTACAACAAATTGAATGTTTTCAACTATCATATACGAGTATAACAAATTATGTTACACAGTTTTTTTTTGTACTAAACTATTTTGGAACATCATTTACATACACTATTTTCGTGAATCATGCATACATTATCTGTGGGTGAGTTTTTCCAAGCAAAAAATGGCTATCCGAAAAGTAGAAGAAAAAATAAACACATAATTTATCTGGAAGGCATGTAACAATATCAAGTTTATAAATAGCTTTAGTCCTATGAGGATAAAAATGGGAAAACTGGGCTAGGTTGTACCAATGTGTGTGTGTGTTTATTATTACAACACACATATTCATGCAAAACTTTCACTATTATTAATGCCTGAAACGCAAAATGATAAAGAAATGCTTGTCGTAAATTAAATGAAACTTTTTTGATGGTTTCTTCTAGTTTTTTAAGATATTCAAATGATTTTCTAGAAAGTTTGCCAGCTTCTTACACATTTACATCAATTTTTTTTGTGCATGTGAAATTTTGGCGATAAAACGATCCCCAATGTCTCAGCCATCAATTATACGTACATTATTTATTTAAATTATAAAACAATTAAACTTTTTTAATCGAGTCAAGTTGTGAAATGAAAAGGCTTTGATGTTTGATTTAATAATACGTAATAAAACATTTTAAAAGCTATTATGACCTTTAAACACTTTGATTAGCTTCAAATTATAATCTACACCACTAATGAAATTATATATACAATATAAGAAAATTTTACTAAAGAATAAAGGGATAATAATTATATAAAATAGATTTATGATAAAGGAAGACAAGTTTATCGATTTTTGTTGGAACAAATTTCAACGTATACACTAAAACCACTTTAAACACATACACCATCATGTGCCATTTTCCCATATAAAATGTTAGGAAGTTATTTTAAGCCAAAGAAGAACAACGAAATGCTATTATATAGTTTGGTCAAAACTAACAGATTTGTAATAAGTAATTATATGAGTACTAGACTTGATAATAATGTATATAATGTAGTTTGAAACGATTATAAACAGATTATTCTGTTCATGGACGTGCTAAATTCTTAACAACAATCCTTTAATTCCTTTTCATGAGCACAAAATTAACCAACTTATCCCGTTGATTTTCTTTTTTAATTTAAATAAACTTTGCTAAAATTTTACATATCATAAACTCGTATATATTTAGTTATATATATTTAATGTTGTTGAATTTTATTTCAATATCTATACTGTATAATATTTTTTTCCACTGGGACTAAATTTAAAATGTCGATCTTTTAAAGGTGGCCGTAAGCCATTCGATTGGATGAAATGCGATTTTCCAAGTTGAAAGACGAGAAGCCTTCCAAAAGAAATACGATATTCCAAAACCTTTTCACTATACATATATGTATATACCATGTAATCATACTCAATGGATGCGTGCGAGAAAAATTAAATACATATCAAATCTTGAATTTATCTTTTTTTAATAATATAAAATGTACAATAGAATTTTCCTGTACAGTGTGTGCATGTAAATGGAAAGTGCATTTAACAAAACTGGAAATAAAAATAATGCTGTAAGCAAACAAGAATAAAATTGCGTTAATCTTGTTTAATACAATTTGTTTCGAATTGTTGGGGCGTTTTTTAAAATTGCTGCACTTAAAATATTTAACAAACCTATGGAAATAAATGAATTATAATAAATATAATAATACATATATATGTTACCGGCCAAACCCGATTTCAGGACAAACTAGTTTTGCCTAGTTGTTAGATTATAGCATAGGTTAGGTTAGGTTAGATTAGATTAGATTAGATTAGGTTAGGTTAGGTTTGATCAAAAAGTGTGAGATTTGGCTTCGCTTACGCGAAGCCAAGTCTCATCACAACAAACTCAATGCAAACCTAATCTAATCTAATCTATAATACGATAGGAAGAACTATGTGTAGCCTAGGCAAAACTAGTTTGGCCGGTAACATATACATGGATTTAAAATAAAAACAATACTGTACGCAAAAACAAGGATAAATTTATTTTAACTTCGTTTAAACCAATTCGATTTAGATTATTGGAGCGTTTTAAAATCTGTCGAACTCAATTTATATAATAAACGTTATAAGAAATAAATTATAATAAATATACGTATAATAATAAATATATTATATACGATAATAATAAACACGAATTAAAAATAATAGTAATGCTGTGAGTAAAAACAAGAACAAAACTGTATTAATTTCGAATTCGTTTTATATTGTTGAAACGTTATTTAAAATTGTCGGACTTAAATTATTTAACAAACGTATAAAACTAAATGAATTGCAGTAGATGGAATAATAAACATATGAATTTAAATAAAACACTAAAAAATATGACGACGTTACTGTTTTATACGTTTTATAGTAAAGCTTTTTGATCGTTTTCTGTATAGTGGCAGTTTTAAAACGATTGCAGTAAACATGCAATATAATAGCTTTTCTGTATACAATACAAAGCTTAAGCAATTGGTGGAAGAAATGTGCGACATCTGCGTCACAAGAACTATTATACTATAAAGTGACAGTAAAACTTGTCCAAAGAAAAATTCACTATATGCTGTGTATAAATAACTACGTATAATCGGGAAAAACCGACAAGTTTTCTACTAGAAATCATAATGCAAGTGGAACAATTTTCTACATACATACATATACATTTTCTTAAATGTGAAACTATCTGTATTACAAGATATAGTAAAAAGTTTTCCATTTAAAGAATCCAATTTCGCGTACACCCCATTTACCTTGGTCGGGTATGATGCATCAGGAGTATCTCTTTAAACAGTATAAGTATACCAAAACAGCCACACTTACACACAGAGTAATATATAACATCTACCAGATGGTATTTGTTGCAAGATTGTCCACTCGTAAAATGAAACTAGAACATCATCCATTTTACCAACTCGCCCATTTTCCAAAAACGAAAAAAAAAACAGAACAAGTGCACCCACATAGTGCAATCTACTTGATAGTGTACATAATTTGCCATCACACTTAACGGGAATTTGAATAGAATTGAACGCCTCTGGTTATAATAAAACCGCACACACACACAGTGAAAAGTTAAATTACAAACTTTTCCATATAATATAATAGAATTTTGTAAAATGTTAATCGTTTAAACGGTTTTCTGTTCCACACAGAGAAACATCACAGTTTATGATGAGAGAGGCAAAGGGTTGATCTGTGTGTGACCGTATTGTACACAAGTGATGGAAAATGCAGACATAAACAATACATTGTCAAAATATTGCTATTTCTGTGGTTTTTATCGGCGTACACAATTCCAACCATATATAAATTGCTTTAGGAAATCTGCTATATTTTACATCCTTTTCGTGCGTGTTTTACAGTGATTGCTATCGAAAACGATTTATATCTGGAAATAGAGAACACAAATGCTCCCCAAAAATACAAATATGTACAGGGTGTACATTTGGAAATTGTCCACTTGGTATTTGATGTCTTTTTAAGACAGACACTCTAATTAATATTTTAAGGGTCATATATTTTAATATAAAAACTTTATGGTGCCCCCTAAACCATAAACTACCTAAAGGTCTTTTAATTACCGAATACGATGGTATCCTTTTTTATATCTATTCGTTTTCGATGAATTATTAAGAAAATAGACCATGCGTGAAACGGTTTTTTAATAATACAGCAAACATTAATGTATAAAGTATAAATTTTATTTTATTTAGAAGATATCAATTGATGCTAAATTTTAAATGGGTATACACTTTTTGATAATTCATTTAAAAATGTCCTACTTACGTGGACTATTTTCTTAATATCTCGAAAATTAACGAACTGATTTAAAAAAATGAGACACTGTTTTGTAGATAATTAAAGGACCTTTTAAATGATATGTAACACGACGCCTTTTTTATTATACGGTATTCAGAATAATCTAAAAGACATTCACTTGTAATAGAAGTCTAATTTACACAGCTAAAATAGTCCATCATTTTTATGGATTCCAGAATTAATTGTCCAAAAGCAGATTTCAATGTAAAAAATATTATTTAAGGAATAAAAGTATTGCAAGATAAATAGAATTTTTTACTTAGTCGATTTTTCTGCACATGCGTTAATATTTCATACAACTCTTGTCCTCCTGACAATAAAAAATTCTAAATAATGCTAGCCTTATATACAATTACGAGAGACTAATCGCTTCGTATTAAGGTAATTTTTAAATTTCTTAAATGGGGAAAATTATATCTAAACATTATATCACCCTGTATATGTATTTAGAGAGAAAGAACAATTGGCCAATAACCAGAGTATAGTATGCAGTTTCTGTTTTCATATTATTATTATTGCATAAAAATAACAGCTGAAATATCTCAAAATATATATCACAGAATGCCGTTTACCAAGATTTATATTTCGAAGCTATTTTTCATTAGAGTTTTACGATCTGTTTACATAAAATTTTACAATACAATTATATTAACAAAAAAAAAGAAACGTTAAGATGAATGATAATGACAACGACATAAATTTGTGGAAATAGATAAAAAGTAAATAAAATTAAAAATGAATGCTGAAAGCAATGAAAATCCAACTATTAAATTTCACTTTAATAAACTTTACGTTATTATTATCACGTGAATTGATAGGAATCGAATTGTATCGTTATATAAAAATAAAAATTTACTAGCCACACTTTAAATTTATAGTACAAACCATAAAGTTGTACAAAACTGGAAGACGATTGGCTGGTAGCAAATTTTATATCAAATTTAATTTGGAAAAACATGCAGAAAAAGTCATGAAATCAGAGAGAGAGTTCATCAGGCTATTAAATGATCTACATATCATTCATATAAAATGGCTTAAATAATAAATTATGACATTATGTACGTTTCAGTTGGTTCGGTATATGAAAATGGTCAATGCCGCCACTGTATTTTCTCTGAAATGACATTTACATGATATGTAAACGGGGATGGCACCATAACAATGATATCATCAATATGCAGTTTGTGATACTGTCACATAAATAGACATTGATTACAGATGATATGAGGAGTAATAGACGATCTCCGTATCAAATCTGCGTATACATCCAATTCCGTATATGAAATGGTCGTTTTACCCCGAACATTTTTTCCCTACATAGAAAAAATACAAAATACTCGCCTTCATTTGGTTATGGCAGGTGAAAGAATTTTTTAAGGTGAGGAAATTCGTCTCAATGGGGATCCTTGTTGGCAATATATAAATAATAATTTATAATCATCAGGGTGTGAAAAATTAATCACGTTTAACAAGAAATAAATTACAATTGACGTAAAAAATGAGTTTTTTTTGTTGGCGTCTATTTTATCCGTTGTGACACCCTGTGTTTACAATGATGTTCACTCAACTCCATCTTTCCGGCATGTTATTTAAAAGAAAATTCATTAATTTACGAATACCTTTAATACATATTGGTAAAAATTTAATATATGTTTACCATATTCCTTAAATAACCGAAAGAATCGACTGCATTTGAAGATTTTGCATTATTTTTGTTTAATTTGTTTTAAATTGTTGTGGCGTTTTTCAAAATTGCCTAATTTTGAATATACTCAAGTTTTTTATTAAATGAATGAACAATATAAATGTATATTCCCCTTAATTATATTGAACAAATAATATAAACCACTAACAAATAAATCATAAATCTCATTTAGTGTAATGTAATCGTAATATCTAACATGAAATTGTTCCGATTAAACAATCACATATTATGATTAATTATTTGATTAAATTAACCCAATTCATTTTATACATATATATACAGTTTTAATGTAATTTTACTAAAATAGGTAGCAATTCAATAAAATTCCACTTTAAATGTTTTCACACAATTTATTCCACTAAAATAGTATTCAGTTTAAAATAATGAACTTGTATATTGGTCGTGGCTTTATATAGAGAAAGCGATAAGTAAAATTAAACTTTTAGTAATAAGGTTTTTGGCTTATTAATAGTACACCCTAAAATAAATTACTTTTCGTAAAATAGAAACCATTAAAAGATTGTTTACAGATTAACGTTGTTAAATTGATTTTTTTATTTAAACAAAAAAAATATATATATTTGAATGAAATCAGTTTTGAGTTTTGATTTATTTAAATGATAAAAATCAAATATTTCCCGTCGTATTTTTTTTTATTTTGATGAAATGTGATAAAGCTGTCGCTTTTGGCGTTAACAAAATACCTTATTTAAATGGAAAATAAATACATTACACAGGGTGTTTAGGAAAACACATCAATTCCTTGAGGGATGATCTTGAAGATATATGTAGGATTAAATGTAATGCGTAATGATTTATTTTTTTATCGTGATACAGTTCTAAATTTATTATATAGATGTTGGGGGTGGATTTTTTTTACTTTTTTTTTCAATATAAAGATAAACTATATAGAGATATAATAGAAATTTCCATTTCCCTATTTAAGTCGTAAAAAACTGCATCCTTTGTGAATCAATAATATATACTACATATATAGTATATAGAAATTCAACGATCGGGAATGGATGGAAAATTTCTCAACGGGAAAACTCTTAGATTCCGGTCCAGGCGTGGCACCTAATAAATAATGTATAGCATTAAGCAGAAATCCTTATATGAAAAGGATCATAGTGTTAAATGCGTTGCACGACTTTATAGACATTCTATTTTGTAAAACGCCCCTGTACCCAAAAACTACACACGCACACACGTTGTTATCATCCGCCTCAAACACCTCCAAACTGCATATATATGTATATCTGGAAAAGAGATTCAAAACGGCGGGTTCCATTGTTGTAAAGGCCAACTTAAAGTCGACCATCTAATCCCTTTTGGATCGTTTTAGTAGACGCGGGCTGGAGCTGAGCCAGCAATGACTTTTCCTTCTACTACACAACCATCGGCGATACCATCTCGGCTATTGCTAAGGCAACCACCAAAAATAATCATAAAAGAGTCCCAGCCAGACCCCGTTATTCCAGCTACAATATTACTGTTCTTTCTTACAAAGAAAAATTTCGATATAAATCGTGTAATTCGTAGTTGCCTCATCAATTTTGAAATTGTCACAGCATATGTTCAACCCCCCGTGTAAAATACGGTCCATGCCGGTTGAAAGGAGGATAATTTTCAAATTCTACCAACTGGTAGTAGTGCCTGCTGTGGATTCCTGCTGGTATAGTAGAGGGCTTACACGACATACCATTATTGCCAATACGAATGTATCAGATCACAAGCATTAAGGGGTTATTTATATCGATCTAAGATACTTATATATATAAATTTCAAGTACGACATACAACCCTTACACATTCTTCTCTTTATGAAACATCCATTAAGACCAAATCGATGTGCGCTCCACTATATGTGTTAAACATCCATTTTAAGATGTATTAGATAAATTTGGAATACGACACGGTCTCTGAATAAATTTTATTTCTCGTTATAATGGATACGTATTGGAAATTTAAACGTTTTTAATTATATGTATTATTCAAGTTGTGCGTTTGAATTGATTGTTTTATTCAAAGATGGTGCCACATCAGCTATGTGTAAATAAGTGATTAAAACACACAAATTGACAAATAGTTACTTCATGTGTGTATGCTGAAAAGCTTAAAGATCTTTTGTCTAAGATGAAGACGAAATGACGAGGAAAAGATGGCACCGCCTCCTCCACCGCTGCCGCCGCCGCCGGGGAGTATTTCTCTTTAACTCAACTGACGGATTAACTCATAAAAGGTCCTACATTTAGTGCATCCAACACCACATCAATCATCAGCTTATACCGCCAGTTATGCCAACTGAAATTCATCCCACCCACACACCCGTCTTGTGCTTCTTTCAACTGCCATCTGCAACCCCAAACATACATACAAACAACATATATGTATTGTATACATTATGAGATAGAGATACAATTTATCAAACTATAGATTTTTTTATTTTCTGCACATAATTATATTTTATTTACTAGTTAAAAGATGGCACACGTTGTTTTTGGACTTTTTGGCACTGATTGGTTAGTTTCACGTAAAGGTAACTAATTTTTGGAACTTGATTCGTTGATATCGAATTCCGAAGGAGTCTCGCTTACAACGCTAAAATAAAATGACGTCAGTTGATTGTCGATTAAATTGTCAATTGATTTTTTAATTTTAACTCGTTTTTTATAACTCTTTCATTTCTTAACACATACTTGTACAAGTTACGTGAATTAAGTCAAGAATAAAAAAGAAATTATTGTTTTTTGTTTTATATTAAAAACCATCTTTTAACAATTTTGATAAGCACTTCTCGAAATCTGTAAAATTACTTAACCATTTTAGCAGTGTAAATGTAACTTTTGTGAAAAATGAAAATCTTTCAGGTCAATCCAAATGGTATATAATTTTTTTGATGCGAAATTGAATTAAACTGTTTATAAATTGTATGTAAATAATGTTTATTTTCTTTTTTGTAATCTGTTGACGAAGAGTAAATAAACTTTTAAAGCATGTTTTTTTTTTCTTATTTTTTTCGTTTTGTGTCTGTAAGAATATGGAATTGGTGTTGTGGCTAAAGAAGCCATTAATTCAGTAAGACTAATCTTGCTAATACGAACGGACTGTAAAAACCCTTGTAAAATTAATCCATACACCTGATAAAAACAGGATTACCAATTTACTATACGACATGTATCTGCTTTTTAATTCGTATTAGGTATTTTGCCCTTTTTTCGACTGCCTACGAAAATAATATACATCTGGGGGTGGCCTTTTATTTGATAGCTGTATAAAATGGAATTGCATTTAAATTAATTATGTACAAAAATACAAACATAAAAGAGACCAATATAATAGCGTATTTTCTACAATTGTATATAATATAAAACAGTTTCGTTTGTAAAGTCAATTTGTTAAATGTTAACTTTATCGGTCAACAAAAGCTTGATTGAAACAAAAGACCCTTTTTCAGATATATACCTATAAAAATAAACATGTTGAAAATAATTGCTAATTAAATTTTACAGAGTAACAACATATTTCAAATTTATGTAGAACGTAGAAAATTGTTATTCAATATAAGAAGGTACAATAAAAATTCACTTAAAAGCCATTTTAACAGTATCTAATTTCGTAATCGGACACAAGAAGTGTCCCAGATCAGTGATTCTATAAAATGTAATTGAGTTTAAAGGGATTTTCGAGATAAAATTTCAAATACGTTGTGAGGAAAGTTAAAAGAAAACACATTATATAAACTCTGTTCGTTTTCTATTGAAAAACTCTCACTGATTGGTCTCGTGTTTAATTTTTTGAATTTTATTTGTCGAAAACAAATTTCACAGCTAATAGTTGACACCAGTTGATTTGTCAATTGAATCTTGAATTACATGCATTTGCAATGACAAAAAGTGCATATTTAAACCAGGGTACAGACATAAACATATATAAGGGGCGAAAAGGGTTTCATTCCAGCACGAGTTCGAAACTATATAAGCCAAACGGAGAAGCTCGTGTTGGAATAAAGCCCTTTCTTTCACAAATCTTTTATATTATTTTCGCTATTTTGGCATTTTTATAATAATATTGTTAAAAAATGTCAATTGCTGTAGTGTTTGGCATGGTTTAAATATTTTGTAAACATACGGTATCTATATAATTCACATTTTATTAACCGTATAGTAATTAAAATAAGAACGTTGTTGGTTGTTGGCAAAAGCAAGAGATTGCTCTCTGCTAACATTAGTATTTGTGGAATACAAAGAGTTGTTGTTTTTTGGGTAAAGGTTTAAATGACTGAACATAAATTCATCCGTTTTCGCATGTATTTTAGGCCACACACTAACACATTGTTTGAGATAAAATTATTTAGATGACTATTATGATTACAGCAATATTTTCTTTGCTTGTACATACTGCCAACTGTGTGAGTTTAAAATATTAAGCCAAAACAGCCCAACAGTCACCCTTGTTTGCTTATATTATTTTTGTTGCAGCATCATTTGCCTTCATTGTATTTTAACAGCCTTGCTCCACTTTTTTTTCATCATCCCCGTAATTTACACGCAACAAAAAATAAATAGACAAGTCTCTCTTTTGTTTAGACACTGATGGGGTAAACGGGGATTGGGGGTGTCGGTGTGTGTATTTAAATTAAAGCTACTCGATTTTCAAAAAAAATAATAAATTAACAATTGTTGACTTTTCTTCTTTAAACTGTGAGGGAAAACATTTTGTTGTTGATTTTTCTTTTGGTTTTAAGGATTAACTTTTTCTCTTTCTAAACTTATTATTGTTTTATAAAGACAATTAAACTGAAATGTGGGTCGGATTTAGTATAGATAAACCGATTTTGTAAAATTTTCTACAACTGCACAAACGGAACAGTTTATTTTATAAAAAATTTACCAAATCTTATAAAACATTTACCGTTATTGTCATAAAAATTGTTTTTTTTTCTCTTGTTTAAAATGAAAAAAATTGTTTTCTTCCTCTTCCTGTTGACAGTTAGTGGATGGAGAGGAAGGACGCAGCGAAAAAAAAACAGAAAATAACATCGAATCGATTGAAAATACATTTTCCTTTCAATAAAAAAACGATCGGAAATTAAATATTTTAAATTCATTAGAAATTTATGAGAAAAGGAATTCATGAAATAGTCTCTAGAGTGAATTTTTGTGGATTCTAAGCATTTTTTGATTAAAGGGCTCCACCGATTATCAACCAACAAGTTATAATAATTATTCTCAATTTTTTTCTTCGTTTTTTTGATGTTGTTATTTTATTTATTTTAAAAATATGGATACGAAAATTTTATTATGGTCCCACCACACTCTTTAGTATATTCAGCATCTTTTGATGTTAGCATTACACTTTTTTCTTATAATAAATTCCAATCGATTCTCTTCTTTTATAAGACGGAAAAGAGTAAAGCAATTTTGCAACTTCGTTCTTCATATTGTAAAATACAAACGAAGGTATATATTTTTTTTTCTTGAAAGGCTGTAAATAATTTAATCTCCAGTTTAATCTCTTTATAAGGCATTTTTTGCTACGCTTTTAAAATACAATTACATCGTTTTTTTTCATGTAATAAGTAAATTGATTTCTAACAGTCCATAACATGAGAAAGTAATTGAATTTCTCATTACTTGTGTTCTGCCCTCTTATTAAAAACGTTTTTTTGAAAGAATGAAATTTTACGCACCCAATAAATGTTTTTTCGCAATATGTATTGATTAACATGTACGCATACACAATTATCCATCAGTTGACCATCATTTATCAGAGTTTAACTTGGCGGAAATTAATTTTCTGCGCAAAATCACGAAAATTCCAAAAATACTTTTACGGGGTAAAATTTTCCGCCACCCTCTCGACAGCCGTAACAATTTACCGTTTTTATGGAATTTAAAAAGGACCGTACAAATACGACGACATAAAAAAATGTGAAAGAGAAGAGCAAACTTTACTTGAAAGTAAAAAATTGTATAGTGTTTAGGGTTAATTATATTGTGAAAAGGGGGATGAAATGTCTTTAAATTATTAATTTAGTTTTCATATAATACAAAAGTCGAGTTTGTGAAGTATGTACCTGTCAGACACATTCCTTAAACCCATCACAAGACCTTAACAATATGATTAATAATTCCAAAAGACACGTGAGAAGACTAAATAGAGGAAAAAGAAAAACAACACTAACTATTTTCCTAATTTATTTATATCATAAATTCCAATAGTTTACAGAAAAACGGTCATTCCACATTATTAAATTCATCGAGTTTCTTTAGTTTCGTTTTAAATGCTTCAATTTCTTTCATTATTTTTCTTGTTTTGAAGTAAATGCGTTTACGTGAAGAGTCATTTTCTGTTGTTCCATAATACGTTGTGTATTTCGGTATGAATTTTATTAGTTTTCTTGTGGAATATGATATTTTATATGTTGCTGAAGAATTTACAACTTTTTTCACAATGTGCGTTTTCATAAACATGATTATTTTTGAGAGATAATGAATGAAAATCACATGAAAATGAGCAAATTTTGACGTTTTGATATGAATCAATTAATACTAGAACTTCATTCATATTTTTTTAATAAAAATCAAATTAGAAGATTATGATTAGAAGATATGTAATTTATTTTTAAATTTTGCGCTTTATTGTGCGAGGAGAAAACCATAAAGTAGCGGTATTTTCAAAATATCTAAAAATCGTTTATTTTAATTGGTGTTTAAATAAATGAATACTTTATTATAGTACAAAAAAGTCTTGTAACACAAAGGCTTCAAACTATATTTTTTTAAATAGTACAGATTTGTTATCTTCAAACAAACAAATCAAATTGATTGAAAATCTCCAATATATGTGATTGATTCTTTTAATTGAATTCAATTCCCAAAAACTGTATTGAAATTTCTAATAAAAATATTTTGAATGAAATATTTTGAAAATGTATTTTTACAAAACTCTTTGTGGAAAATTCTTCATACTGTATAATATTTTAATCAGAACAGCAAATATTCGTGTTTTCGTTTGAAAAATCAAACTTATAACCGCCGCTTCACCGTTTGGTATTTTTTTAATTAGTTTGAGTGGTAGAATTTAGTGCACCGCAAAAAGAGAACATTCGTACAGGGTAGTAAATGACAGGTTTCGAGTATTTTGTATATATATGTAGTTCTATATGTGGGAGCATTTAACAAATAGAACATGGTAGTGACATTTTGTCAGTTAAATCTGTCTAACAGCAATCGTACTAAAACTGATGGGTTTCCATATACTTGAATCAATATACGAGAGACCATCATATAATGAAACAAACCCTTTAGATAGTGAATTTCCTAAATTCCACCCTTGCTCATATATTTTATATATATGTGCACGTAAACATATTTTGTATTCCATCATACTAGGCTGTGTTATCCGCACAGCATCCTTTATACGTATTTCTCATACATTGTATAAATGTAATATAATAATCTAATTACAACACACCCCCTTCCACCCTCTCCCACTACATATATAGTACATATTCTAGTGAGAAAATAAATAATGTATGTTGTATATGATTATGTTTAGAAATTTTCATATTTTATTAAATTTAACTTTGGCTTCTATAATTTAATTAACATAATGTAAGCATCAAAGTTTATATTTTGAAATTTTATACATCCCCGTATAATATGATATAGAAACAATTGGGTGGTTTTTAACGATAAACTTTGACATTTTTTTTGTGTCAAATAAAATGTATATTTACAATTTTTTTAACAAGAATTATAAAGAGACCCAATAATTGAGTTTGAATGGCAACCATTTATAAACGTTACGTTATATTTATACGAGTATTCCCTATGCATATAATATAAAATATAAGAACATTAAAATACAATGTGACAATTTTCACATCTAATTCTATTGTCATTTTAAAAATGTTTTACTTTATAAAAGTCAAACATTCATATTTTTAAAATACGTATACTATATATACATTTTATTTACTTTCAAATTATTCAAATACTCTTGTGTTAATTAACACGCATAAAATTTTAATGCAAATTAAAATCCAAGAGAAAACTTTATACAATTTTTTTTAATACTCTCTTGCCTTTGATATTTACGACAGGAAAGTTAAATACAGACTACTCAAAAACAATCTAATTTTAATGAGATATATCTAAATAGAGGCAATTTTTTCTTCTCAGTTCCATATACATATACATATATACAAATTTAAAATAATTCCTTTTTTACATTTTGATAATGATGTTAAAACTGACTGTTATAATAGTTGCATAAAATTTTGGTGAATTTTTGTTTGATGTTAAATAATATTGTAAAAAGTAAACACTACCAAAACCGTGTGTTTTACATTGTTTACACACAGTGTGTGTGGCTGTTTCACACACACACATACACACTTTTGGAACAAAGTAAACAATAAGGAAGTGAAACTTGTTGCTGGAAAATTATGACTGACTCTCTAACAACTATGTGTACGTAAAATTTGTCCTGAAGCAAATTCTGGTCCTGCATACGATTTTAAAAGACATAACATGAAAGTTTTCAGTATGTTATTAGAGAATTTTCAATATAAATTGATGGAATTTGTGAAAAGTGGTGAGCGATTCTCGAGTTTCAGTTGATCTGATTTTTAATCGAATTTGAGATTAAGTTTTATTAAGTTTTGTTAAAAATACGATTATAACCACGACACTACAAACTTGAAATGTTACTTTTCTGCGAAAAATACGAAAAATTTTCACCAACTTATAACGGCGGCCATACTGTGCTCACTATTAATAACTTTGTATTTTATATATTGCCATAAATTTGAGCGATAGTTAATTTTCTGTATTGTCGTCTGTCTTAAAAAGATACTATAAGTATTTAATAAGCACATGAGAACGTAAGAAGAAGGGTTAAATGTTAGAATATCACATGTTTGAAGTTACTAATAAAGAGCACAGTATGGCTGCTCCTATTTCAATTCAATGTTGCCAACATTAGAACAAAATTTCGACCGATGAAATTCAAGAATCGCCTCCCTGGACAATCTTTGACATGATCGTTTCAAAATAGCACGAAAATCATTACACAAGTTTTATAAAATATTCAAAAAAAATATGAATTAAACCAAATTGGTAAATATCGTTTTGTACGAATTAATTTGGCACAAAACAGTTTGAAAATAAAAACAGTACGTTATTTAATTGTTTGTAATTGAACGTGCAATGAACGATTTTAATATTTGACGAATTTAGTTTTAGAGTGATTTATCGTTTGGGTCACACAAATTTACTAGTAATGTTTCAATATGGTTCTTGTATTTTATTTTGATTCAATGTACGATAATTCTATATTCGTTGTTCGTGGAAGTTGGAACAATATTAAATTCTGTTGTGTAGTTATTTTTTATTTTTCTGAATGGAGATATAAACAGGGGTTGTAAAGAGAAATTCCACCGAAAAAAAACCACATACATTTTCCACCCACCGAAAACACCACCCTCGGTATGTATACACTGAAGCTCGTTTTTAAATAAAATTCGACAGGCTGAAATTGATAGCATACATTTTTCGACCAAATAAATGGCCAAAAGTACTAAATACTTAGTTTTTATGGATTCTTTTAAGCAAATCCATTTTTATTATTTTATTTTATTTTTTTGATAAATTTATGTTAGTGGGGATTTTCAGGAAAATTCGAATTTAAATAAATATGTAAATGAAAATGGAGCGATTTGAACTCTATTTCTATTGAAATGAATACAATTATTGTAGGTATTTGTTTAAAACTTTAAACAATTTA